>JAAAKG020041560.1:7625-18951 GCA_010014905.2 Druon quercuslanigerum
ATTAAATTTACAAAAATTGGTTTTAAAGGACTCTCTATGGGCTCACCACTTTCAGCAGATGTTGACTGACACGACAAGTGTATGACTGCCAGAAAGTTTTTCTGTAATTTTTTCTTCCGCTTCAGTTTCCCAAAGTTGCAAAATTAAATTTACAAAAATTGGTTTTAAAGGACTCTCTATGGGCTCACCACTTTCAGCAGATGTTGACTGACACGACAATTGTATGACTGCCAGAAAGTTTTTCTGTATTTTTTTTCTTTAGTTTTGGTTTCACAAAATTGTAAAATAAAATTGAGAAAAATTTGTTTCAAAATACTTTTTAAGGGAAGGCTCACCACTTTCAGCAGGTGTTGAATGGCTTGTTACGGAATGGCGGTTACGGCATGGCGGTTACGGCTTGTTATGGACATCGTTCTGCATTTTGCCTAGTCGAATTCACAATATGTTTAATTTTTTCATTTCAAACTATAATTTACATTGATTTAAATAAAGTTACAAGCGATTTGATAATATTCCTGAAAATTTCTGGAAATTCCTTGAAATATTTGAATTACTGAAATCCTTGAAAATCTGATAAATACGTTAAAAGTCCTCTGGAGTCCTTTAAATATTCTAAAATCCTATAGGCCCTAAAAAATCGTTTCAAATCTTCAGACATTTTTTTAAAAATACTTAACATTTTTTCAAATTGATTCAAATTCCTAAAAATAATTAAAATCCTTGGAATTGTTTAAATTTAGTGAAAATTCACTGGAATCTTTTAAAATTCGTTCACTATCGAAGTCTCTTGAAATTCTCGAAATATATTGAAAAAATTTTGAAGTCTTTCAAAATATCCTGAAATGTTTGAAATTTTTTGAAATCTTCAAAAAAATTTAAATATTCTGAAATACATTAAACTATTTAAATATCTCTTTAAATGTTTGAAAAATCCCTTGGCTTTTTTTTTTTAAATATCCTAAAATATTTGAAGTTTTATAAAATCATTTCAAATCATTAAAACACCATGACATATTTTTAGTACTTTAAAATCATTGAAATCCTTGGAAAATTTCGACTAAAACAGATATTTTTTTTATCAAAAAAAAAAAATTTTCAACAAAAAAAAGTTGAATTTAGATCCAAAAAAGATTCCAGTTGACTCTTCAGGATAAAAATATGAATTTTGTAACAAAAAATAAGTTTCTACGTAAAAATTGAATTTTCAATACAAAACTATGAATTTTTTCAAGCAATTAAATGTATTTTTTTTAAATATTTGAATTTTTACCAACTAGTTGAATTTTTATCCAAAGAAGATAAAATTTTTCCTAAAGTAGGTGGAGTTTTAATTAAAAATTTTTTTTTAAGTTGAAATTTCATCCAGAAAAGATTTTAGTTCTTTTTTTAACACTAAAATATTAAATCAAAACAAAAAGTACATTTTCTATGAAATATTTAAATATTCAACAGAACATAAAAATTGTAAACCAAAAACTATGAACAGTTGCATTTTTATTCAAGAACGATGAAATTTCTTCTAAAATAGATAAATGAAAAAAAAAGACATTAAGATTTTTTTTCTTTTTTAAATATTTATTTTGTTGATTGAAAATTCATTGACTGAAAAAAAATTTGTTTCAAATTTATTTTTTACGGTCAGAAATTTTATCATTTTAATTGAAATTTAGTTATTTTTTTCGATAAAAACTAATTTTTTAACTCAAAGTTAACATTTTCATTTTTGGTAGAAAAAGTATCTTTTTTAGTTGAAAATTAAATTATTTGTTGAAAAATTAATGTATTTGTGAAAAATTTGTTATTTTTTAGTTAAATTTCGTCTTTTTTGTCGAAAAATAATTTTCTTTCTATAACTTTCCTCTTTTTCCTTAAAAAATGCAATTTTTGGTTAAAAAAATAAAAAAAATGTTTACAGGTTAACTATCTATTTAAAAATTTATTTATTTTATAGAAAAATATTTTTTTTATATAAAATCTCTATCCATTAATTTTTTAATCTCAGAATGTAATTTTTACCTTTTTGATGTAAATTTGAAATTTTTAGTTAAAAAATCATTTTATCTTTTAAATCTCATTGGCCTAAAAATTTTTTTCCAATACAATTATTGAGTGGGAAATTAAAATTCTGGTTGAAAATTCTACTATTTATTGAAAAATTCATTTCGTTTGTAGAAAAAAAATTTATTGTTAGAAAATTGATCTTTTTGATTGAAAATTTAAATATATTTTTTTAATTCGTTTTTTTTCTATACATTAATTTTTTAACTCATAATATAATTCTTTCCTTTTTGGTGAAAAATGAATCGTTTTCAGTCAAAAATTCGTCATTAAAAAAAAGAAACTTATTGGTTTAAAAATTTTTTTTTTTGGTTAAAAATGCAATAAGGTGGAAAATTCGGATGAAATTTTTTTCTTTCTTGTCTAGAAAATCAACTATTTGGATAAATAAGATTTTTTTCGGTTAAAGAATTTATCATGTAAGTTCAAAATGTACCTCTGTGATTGAAAGATTGATTTTTTTGTTGTGAATTCGGTCAGTTTTTTGTTAAAAAATTTAATTTCACTAAAAATTAAAATTTTTTATTTTTTATTTAAAATTTATATTTTTTAGTTCAAAATTTAATTATTTATTTCTATTTTTCTTTACCCAAAAAGATTTTAGTTTTTATAACACTAAAATAATAAATCAAAACAAAAAGTAAATTTTCTACGAAATATTTAAATATTCAACAGAACAGAAAAATTTAAACCAAAAACTATGACTTTTCACAACAATTTTTGTATTTTCTATCGAACAGTTGCATTTTTATTCCAGAAAGATGAAAATTTTTTCTAAAATAGATGAACTTAAAAATAAAACAAAAAAAAGGACACCAAGATTTTTATTTTAAGAAGATTCCAGTTCATTGTCCAACACCCGAATTTTTTGTCAAAAAGCATGACTTTTTAACAATATTGTTAAATTCTTAATCAATCAGTTGCATTGTTATGCAAGAAAAATTAAAATTCTACTAAGGCAGGTGAATTTTGAAATCTAAATGCAAATTTTCAAAAAATACGAATTTTAAACAAAAAGTAAATTTTCTAGGGAGTAGTTTAATTTTAAGCAAAATATTTGCATTTTTATCCAACAAATATGCAATATTTCTACTAAAAATATGATCTTTAAAATTAAAAATAAAAATTTCAGAAAAAAGAGTTTTTATCGAAAAATGATCTCAGTCGACTTTTCAGAAACAAAATATAAATTTTAGAATAAAATTCATAATTTAAAATATGATTTTTAGGAAATATTTTTTGCGCATTTTCAAAATATACGTAATTACAGTACGGTCCCTTATTTTACCCCAAAAAAATGAATTTTTGTCTCACTGTGCGTTGGTTAGACTGTTTTAATCAATGTAAGAAATTGAAAAAATGTTTGAGGAGAGATAATAAATTATATATATATATATATATATATATATATATATATATATAATGATAAATTGTATTCAAAATAACAATTTTAATTAAACATTTTTAATAAATTGTTTAATAATTTTGATTGTATTTACAATGCTGTAGAATGCTATAGTGAGTTAGGGTAGTGGGTATATCAAAGTTACTTAAGTATCAATTACTGAGGTCCTGAGTGGCTTTTCGGATCATATTCAAACTTTGAGTTTCTAAGTCCTTATCTTATGGTAGATACAGAGCTTTGCGAAATCTCCCTACTGTTTCCTTTGTGTCCATTATTTCCCCTATTCGGGGATGATTACAAAATTCCAAAACTTACAATTATAAATAATCATATCAAAATTTTACATTTACAAAATAATAATGAAAATTTTAAATTAAAAGAGCATTTGGAAAACAATATTATCTAATTTTTGCTCAATATTCATGCATGTTAAATTTTTTTTGTTACAATAAAAAAATGTATTATATATTATTATATGTTATTTGTATTATATTATATTATATTATATATTATTTGTATTATATATTGTTTTTAATCAATATCAGGGTGGTAAGAAAACTCTCATTTTCAAAATTTCCTGATTTTTTCCTGACCGATTTTTCATTTTTCCCCTCGGAAAATCATACATAATTTCTTACCCTTTATGCTAACTATATTCAATTTTTTACCTAGGTTTAATGAACAGAAGAACACAATTTAAAATTTAAAATGAATTTTTTTCATTGAAGAAACATGACCAATAAATATTACTTTCTCACCAAGTAGCTTCATTTTCAGAAAAATAATCAAATTTTTAACTATATCATTGAATCTTTAATCTACAAAGATATAAAAATCTTCCGAAATTCTTTAAAACAGCATGAAATTTTTTTAATTATATAAAATCATTTAAATCCTTGTAAAGTTTCGACTAAAGCATATATATTTTTTATAAAAAAAATAACAATTTTCAAAAGAAAGTTGAATTTACATCCAAACAAGATTCCAGCTGACTCTTTAAGATAAAAATATAAATGTTGTAACAAAAAATAAGTCTCAACGTAAAAATTAAATTTTCAATACAAAACGACGAATTGTTTATAAAAAACGAAAAACTATTTTTAAAGTTGAAATTTCATCCAGAAAATATTTCAGTTCTGTTTTTAACACTAAAATAATAACTCAAAACAAAAAGTAAATTTTCTACGAAATATTTAAATATTCAACTGAACATAAAAATTTTAAACCAAAAACTATGAACAGTTGCATTTTTATTCAAGAAAGATGAAATTTCTTCTAAAACAGATGAATGAAAAAAAAAAAGACTTTAAGATTTCTTTTCTTTTTTAAATATTTATTTTGTTGATTGAAAATTCAACTCTTCAGAGAAAACTTGTTAGTTAGGTTGAACTTTTCTATCTTCCTTGACTGAAAAAAAATTTTGTTTTAAATTTATTTTTTACGATCAGAAATGTCATCATTTTAATTGAAATTTAGTTATTTTTTTTATTAAAACTAATTTTTGAACTACAAATTTACATTTTAATTAATAGTAGAAATGTATCCTTTTTAGTTAAAAATTCAATAATTTGTTGAGAAATTAATGTACTTGTGGAAAATTTGTTATTTATTATTTAAATTTCGTCTTTTTTTGTCGAAAACTAATCTTATTTCTTGAAATTTCCTCTTTTCCCTTAAAAAATGCAACTTTTGGTTAAAAAAATAAAAATTTTGTTAACAGTATAACTATTAATTGAAAAATTTATTTATTTGGTGAAAAAATCTTTTTTATAGAAAATGAAGCTCAACACATTAATTTTTTAAGCTCAGAATGTAATTTTTACCTTTTTGGTGGAAATTTAATATTTTTAGTAAAAAATTCAATATTTTTTTTAATCTCATTGGCCTAAAAATTTTTTTCCAATACAATTTTTAAGTGCGACATTCACATTCTTGTTGCTAACTCTACTATTTATTAAAAAATTAATTTCGTTTGTAGAAAAAAAAAATATAGTTAGACAAATTGATCTTTTTGATTGAAAATATAAATATATTTTTTTAATTCTTTTTTTCTATACATTAATTTTTTAACTCAGAATATAATTCTTTCCTTTTTGGTGAAAAATGGATTAAAAATGGACCGAAAAATCTCATTTTTAAAATTCCCTGACTTTTCCCTAATTTTTTTCCAGACCAAGTATTCATTTTTCTCCTTGGAAAATCTAACTTAAATTCTTCCCCTTTATGCTAACTATATTTAAATTTTTTATTTGGGGTTTTTGAACAGAAGAACATAATTTTTAAATTAAAATGAATTTTTTTCATCAAAGAAACATGACCAAAAAATATTACTTTTTCACAAAGTAGTTTCATTTTCAGAAAAATTATAAAAATTTTAACAAAATAGTTAATTTTTTAACTATATCATTAAATAATTACTCTACAAAGATATAATGTCAACCATATAATCGAATTTTCAAGAAAAAAGCAAAAATTTTGAATTTGTAGAAGTCACTCGGAGTTTAAAAAAATAAAAGATGAATTTTCAACTCAAAACGAAGAAATTATTTTTTTTATCCAAAAAGGAGAATTTTGCAACTAAAAAAGATCAATATTAGAAAAAATTAAAAAGTTACATTTTCAGTCAAAAAATCATTTTTAAAACAAAAAAGGCTTTTTCATTACACAGTTAAATTTTCAACCAAAGACCTAAGCCTTTATACAAAAAATCAAATTTCAAAAAAATGTAGTTTAACTTTTACCCAAGTAGTTGATTTTTTTTATTAAAAAAGATTAATTTCCAACAAAATAGTTAAACTTTCAACAAAAGAGATAAATTATTAAGTTAAGAATAATAATTTTTAGCTTAAAAGTTGCGCTTTTATAAAAACATGAAATTTTGCCTGAAGCAGATAAATTTTTGAATATAAAAGTTAATTTAAAAAAAAAAGTTGAATTTACATCCAACTAGTAGAATTTTTATTTTTAAAAAATGAAATTTGTACTAAGACAGATTAATTATTTGTATAAAACGAAAAACTTTTTTTTTAAGTTGAAATTTCATCCAGGAAAAAATTCAGTTTATTTTTCAACGTGAAAATATAAATTTTTAACAAAACAGTAGAATTTTTAACTAAACAGTTGTATTTTTATCCAAGGAAGATGAAATTTTTCCTACAGTAGATGGATTTTTAATTAAAATTTTTTTTAAGTTGAATTTTAATCCAAAAAAAATTTCAGTTTTTTTAAAACCAAAATATTAAATAGAAATAAAAAGTACATTCTTAACGAAATATTTTAATATTCAACAAAAAAGAAGAATTCCAAACCAAAAAGTATGACTTTATACGAAAATTGTTCTATTTTTAACCGAACAGTTGCATTTTTATTCAAGAAAGATAAAATTTCTTCTAAAACAGATGAATAATAAAAAAATAATAAAATAGTAAAATTTTTACTACTTTTTACTTTTTAATTTGTAGCCAAATAGTTGCGCTGTAATGCAAGAAAAATAAAAATTGTAGTAATGCAGGTGAATTTTTTAATCAAAAAGACATATTAAAAAAAAAAGAGTTGAATTTTCAATATAAAAGCAAAAATTTCGCATTTTGTAGAAGCCACTCGAAGTTTTAAAAAACAAAATATGAATGTTTAATTCAAAACGATGAACATTCAACAAAAAAATTAAAATTTATAACAAAAATTTTGAATTTTTGACATAAAAATATATATTTTTAACAACATAATTAAATTTTCAACAAAATAATTAATTTTTAAACAAATAGTTGGATTTTCTACAACAGAAGATTTTCGACAAATACTAGAAAAGTTCAATTTTCAGTAGAAAACCTAATTTTCAAATAAACAAAAAAATCATTTGCACAAAAACAGTAAAATTTGTTACCAAAAATACAAGTTTCTGACAACAAAAAATGATTTAATTTTCATCCAAACATATCAATTTCAAAGTAAAATTGTAATTTGTTAACCATAAACGAAAAAAATGAATTTTTAACAATTTAGTTCAAACTTGAAACCAGAATTTAAATTTTGCAACCAAGCAGACGAATTTTTAAGAAATGAAATTGCTTCATTTAAGAAATTAAAAAAAAGTTTATCCAAACTTTTAAAATTTCCCTCAAAAAGGCGAATTTTATGTAAAATAGATCAATATTCAACCCCAAAAATATTAATTTTCAATTAGCAGCCTAATTTTCAAACAAAAATTTACCTTTTTAATTAGAAAAGAGGAAATTTCAACCAAGAATATTAATTTTATAATAAAAAAAAAATTTTGACTGAAAAGTATCAATTTTCAACCAAAAATGAAATGGTTTCATTATAAATTGGAAAAATTTAATTAAATTTTTTTTCAAACATAATTTTTTAACAAAATACTTACATTTTTTATGTAAGATATGAATCTTCCATAAAAAATTAATGTTTAAAATATGGTTTTTCTTTTACCCTCGTAATTGAATTTTTAATTTGAAATAATTAATTTTTAGCCCAAAAAGGAAATAGTTACACTTTAGTTACAAAAATTTGTTCTAAAAAAATTTGTTTTTGCAATAAACATTTAAAACCTAAACTAACAACATGAATTTTTGCGCAAGGAGATAAAATTTTTCAAAAAATTGAATCTATGAAAAAACATAAATTTTGAACTTTGGTTTAAATTTTAACGAAAAAATACTAAATTATCATAAAAAGTATATCAAAAAAGAAAAGAAAATTTCATCCTAATTTCTAATTCTTAAAAATTAAAAGACAATTTTTCTGCAAAAAATTTGAATCTTTAACCCAACAAAATTAATTTTAAACAAAAAGTTAATTTCCAACTAAAGAGTTATATTATTATTAAAAAAAAGAGACAATTTTAATCAAGATCATTAGTTTTGTACAAAGAATATAAATTTTAAACCAAAAAATATCATTTTTTAATCAATAATCGAAAAGTTACATTTTCGTTCAAAAAATTAATTTTAAACCTAAAAAAACTAATTTTTATATAAAGTGATTTAACTTTTAAACTAGTTGTGGAATTGTTAATTAGAAAAAATCAATACACACCCCCAAATGGATATTGAATATAAAATATTTGAAAAATTTATAAAATACTAGTGAAACTAAAATAATAAATCTGAAACTAAAAATTATTTTTCAATAAAGCGGTTCAATAATTAATTGGAAAATTTAAACAGAGAAGACTGATTCTCAAATAATAATTTATCTAATTGAAGTTTGGAACAAAATTTGAATTTTAAATTTCAAAAATGGGGTTTAACCAAAAACGGTGTTTTTTCAAGCAAAATAGTTGAATAATTCTTAACAGAAAGAAATTATATTAAAACCAAAATATTTCACTTTCAAACAAAAAATATGAAATTTCCACCAAACCAGATATATTTTTAAACCCAAATAATGAATTTAAAAACAGTTGAATATAAAAAAATAATTTTTTAGAATTTCTTGACATCTTTGTTAAAAGAAAGTTATGAAGAAGAATTAATTTTACACAAAATTGTTGAATTTGCAACCAAAAAATAAAATTGGTAACTAAAAATATAATAAGGAGAAATCAAATGAGCAAATGGAAATACAAGAAAAATAAATTTCTAATAAGAATATCCTATCAGGGTGAAACACCTGAATTTTAATATTGTAATATTTTTAACCTAGAATTTTTTAGAAACGGTATAAAACAATTTTAAATAAATTATAAAAAATGTTTTATCCTTGACAGCTTCTTTTATATTAGAAAAGAATTTCTCATTGTGAATATTAAATGTAAATTCTTTAGTAGATTTTTGAATGATGGTTCAAATTAATATAATATTTTTCATTTCAAAAATTGTATTTTTAAGTAATCCTTAATGAAATAAAATTTAATATTTTAATGTAATAATAATGAATGGAGATATGAATTTTATTAATTATTTTTAATTCTTTTTAATTCTAATTCTCTCTCCTCTTTTTAATAATTATTAATAATCATTCGTGATATATACCCATCCTTTTTAATAATTTATTATATACACACACTACATTTTCTGAACAAATGTTACAAAAGAGTAAAATTAATTGTTTTTAAATACGCATTTTTCATGTAAAATTTAGAAAAAAGAAAGTATAATTATAAATTTTTCAAAAATATGTATGTATAGTAGAGATAAAATTTTAAGCATTTTCATTTTCTCAGCGTATTTTCGACTCCCTCGTGGCTCATTCGTAAAGGCTTTTTGCAGCTTTTCTGTAACACGTCGACGAAAACTGGGTAATAGAATTTCATAAAATCTTTATTCGCAACTTCATGCGTCAGTCAAGCCGCGCGCCAACTGCATATCAAACAGCTGCGTCGCTTACAAGCAGAAAAATAGACCTGGTGTAAAAGAATTTTTATTTTTATGCGAAATTTTACGGCAACAATTTTTATTTTTTATTTAAAAAACAAACTTTTTTTTTATATTGAATCAGGGTAGCCGTAGGCCAGGCAAACCCTGAAATTCAGGCAAAAGTCAAGAAATTTCATTCGTTAGTAAAAGTCAGGGATTTTGAAAAAATCTGCAAAACTCAGGAAATTTTTTATTAGAGTTTAAATAACTATCAAATATAATAAATAATATTTTATTAAATTTTAAGTTGAAATTTTTTTTTGCATATCTATTTCTATTTTTTTGCAGTTGCCTCCTATTGATGATTATATTTTAAGTTACGAATTTTATTGTTTGTTTGATAACTAAGCAGGTTGAATAAAAATTCTTTTCTAAATTGAAAATTTAACTGTTTTTGAAAAATTTCTCTTTTTGTATCCAAAATTCATCTGCTTTATTATAAAATTCATCTTTTTTGGTTAAGAAATCAACTGTTTGGTTGAAAGTCAGGAAATTTTATTCGTTAGGGAAAGTCACGGATTTTGAAAAAACTTGCAAAATTCAGGACATTTTTGATAGAGTTTAAATAACTATCAAGTATAATAAATTTAAATTTAAAAAATTTTTTAGTTGAAATTTGTTTTGCATATCTATTTTTTAGCAGTTGCCTCCTATTGATGATTATATTTTAAGTTCCAAATTTGATTGTTTGGTTGAAAACTTAACAGGTTGAATAAAAATTCTTTTTTTTAATTGAAAGTTCAACTTTTTTTAAAAATTTTGTCTTTCTTTATCCAAAATTCATCTGTTTTATCATAAAATTCATTTTTTTTTTGTTTAAGAAATTAACTGTTTGGTTGGAAATTAATCTTCTTTGTTGAAATATTTAGTATTAGATTATCCGTACAAAATTAATATTTTTTGATTAAAAATCGAATTACTTGGATGCAAATTGAATCAATTTCATAAAAAAATCATTTTCTGATAAGGATGTATCATTTATTTGAAAATTAATCTCTTTAGTTGCAAGTCGAATTATTTTTTTGATAATCGAACTTTTTAAATTGAAAATTTAACTACTCGAATTAAAGCGGAACTTCTTTTTTAAATATTTATTTTGTTAATTGAGCATAGAATTAATTTTTCGAAGAGAGAATTTAATTTTTCCATTTTTGGTGGAAAATTAACATTATAGTTGAAAATTCAACTCTTTAGAGAAAATTTTTTATTTGGCTTTTAAGTTTAACAGTTAGATTGAATCTTTTTATCTCCCTTGACTAAAAAAAAATTTGGTTGCAAATTAATTTTTTACGGTCAAAAAATTTATCATTTTAGTTGAAAATCAGTTATTTTTTTCGATTAAAACTAATTTTTCAACTAAATTAATATATTTGTGGAAAGTTTGTTTTTTATTTGAATTTCGTCTTTTTTTGTCGAAAACTAATCTCCTTTCTTAAACTTTCCTCTTTTTCGGTAAAAAATGCAACTTTTAGTTGAAAAAATAACGTTT
>JAAAKG020041571.1:0-18946 GCA_010014905.2 Druon quercuslanigerum
GTTAGTTACTGGGTATTAATGTAGGTGGCGAGCCGAACACTGTTCCACCTCGTTAACGTGTGAGAAACCCCCCACTGAATGAGGCCCTCAAGCTCACCTTTTAATTCACCAATATGGCTCGTAACCAAGAAGGGTGGAAAACTATGAACGGTTACTCATTACAGAGGAGTAAACCTTGATACTTCTTTTCTGTGTTCGATCTTTCATCAGAATTTCATCGAATCCCTATTAAGGAAGAATCTAAAAAGTATACAGTTTTTTCCATAAAGGACGGACATTTCGAATTCAATAGAATTTCGTTCGGGCTAAACAATGCGCCGGCCACTTTTCAGCGCACGATAGATCAAGCGTTACGAGGACTCGTCGCATACCTAGATGATATAGTAATCTTCGGACAAACTATTAAATAACATAACCTGAATTTATTATTATTACTCGACCGACTCAAAGAGACTGGATTAAAATTGCAAACTGCAAAACGCGAGTACATGTGACCTGCATTAGAATACCTGGGACACCTTATCACCACCGAAGGTGTGAAGCCTAACCAAAATAAAGTCAGCCCAGTGAAAGAATTTAAAACGCCTGGTAACATGAAACAAGTTTAATCCTTCCTAGGAGCGAAGAGAGATACAAGCTCCGTAGGCCTTTTCACTGGCGCCACAAAAGCCATGTAATTGAGTGTTTGACTTATTGAGAACCTTCATGCATCTTTTAAATTCGAGATAATTTAGAAGCAGTAATTGATCGCGATAATTGACCCAATTATTTTGTAAATTTGAGGGAACTGTCTCTTCTCACGAAAGTTTGGATTTCCAAAGATTCTGAACAATTTTTTTTTGTGTTACTATTACTGGACCTAATAATCCGAGTGGGTCAAAAAGTTTCGAAATTTCTGAAAAAGTGGTTCTTTTCGTTAATTTGTCATTAGCGTTGGTGAGATTAACAGCATAAAGGATTGAATCCGCACATGGATTCCAGAAAAGAACTAAAGTTTTCACAGTCTTAGTCGGATCTAAAGACATGTGTGAGTCGTGTGAGTTGCGTGAATCGTTTTTAAAATCTTTGATAAGTTTGGGATCATTTGACTCCCATTTTTGTAGATTGAAACCTCCTTTTTCTAGAATATCAATCAAATCATTGCGCAGAGAAAGAGCTTTTTGATATGTGTTTGCTCCCGTTAAAAGATCGTCAACAGAAAAGTCGCCTTTTAAGACATTTGCTGCGGTGGAGTAGTTTTCTCGTTAATCTTCTGCGAGTTGATAAAGAGTGCGAATCATGAGAAAGGGTGCGGAAGCTGCGCAAACGTCACAGTATTCCTTACTTAATTTAATTGCTGATACATTTGCTCGATATCAGCTGTGAGCCCAAAAATGAAGGTTGCTAGCGTGTAAAGGTTGAAAAAGGTCATCCTGAATGGTAGGACCAACCATCAATGCATCGTTCGAAGAAATTCCTAAGGAAGACTTGCATGATTTGTCAAAGGCGACACGTGTTTTCGTCGTTAAACTGTTAGTTTTGACGACTGCGTGATGTGGTAAAATGAATCCACCATCAGAGCGGTCTTCCTCCTCTAGAAGTGCCACATGTTTTTTCTTTAAATAAGTTTCAGTGCATTTGAAAAATACGCCTTTTTAAGTGCCGGATCGCCGATTTTGAATTTATTTTCATTAAAAGGTAATTTTATTGTATACCAACCTGATTTATCGCGGATTTCCCCGCAAACAATTGATGCATAGAGAGGCCTTCCGAAAGGCCTCATGGCTTTCTTTGGGAGAGTAACTCAAAAATTGGCTACACGCGTAGACGTTATGTTCTTCCTTCCATATGTGAAAAACGATTTTTGACACCGATTTTTGATGTGAATCATTTTGATTCGAGAACATCGATGTGGCCATGCCTGCGAATGGCTAACGCGAATTCTGACGCGTGCGAAAATCAGTTCTACCTTGCGATAGTTTGTGTGCATTAGATTCATTGACAGCAGCCCTTGTTTGCTCTACCTGGTAGCGGCCCTCTAAAATGGTTAGCATGTTGTTGAGAGTAGGCGTCTCCACGTCAGAGATTGAATCATCCCATCTTTCAAGAATATAATTGTTTAGCTTCCCCTTTATTAAATCTTTTAATATAGCATTGAATGTAACGTTTACATCGGCTGATATTTTGCGAAGAGGTCTTAAATGTTTTTTAAGCGAATCATGAAGAAAACGAATTGAAAAATCTTTCGATATCAGAGGTTAATTAAAAAGAGCCTTTACATGGCTATTGATAATAAATCTTTTATTGTGATACCGACCCATCAACAGGTCCCAAGTAACTGTGTAGTTTTCGCTAGTAGTTTCCAGTGATAAAATTATAATGGCTGCATTTCCTCTTACGCAGCCCTTAAGAAATACAAATTTTTGAATGGTTGGTTTGATGGGATCGCTTTGGATATTATTGAATTAAAGAAATCATAGAATTCTAACCAAGCGTCGAAATATCCGGAAAATGTATAAATCTTTAATTCAGGAAGTTTGCTTCTCGATGCTTCCCGAGCTAAGGTTTTCGGTTTCCTATTGATTGGCATTATGAATTTCGACGAGAGGTTTAGAATGTGTCTTTCTTGGTTTTAATAAGCCTTTTACCCGTCTGGAAGCGTTATAATATTCATTTTCTAATTCTGCCCTTCCCCTAATGTTTAGGTTCTCCTCGAATTCGTTGTCAAGAATAAGTGAATCAAGTTCGCTTAGATGTGTTTCGAATTCTTGTAAATGTGTTACAAACTTTTGGTTAAAACGAACTACCAAATCAACGGCCTCCAAATCTGTTTCGTTGTTTATCAAATCTAAGAATTTAATAAAATTGGTCACTTTACTCTTAACGATGCGGCGTTTCGATTTACAGAAGGCAACACGGTCTTGGTCTGTCATTTTGAAGATGGGTCTAGTGAAGCTTTAAATAACAATGGATAGGATTGAACAGTAGGATAATTGGTAATCTAATTACCCAACTTACTTGAAGTTTTTGATAAATGATGCGAAGTCTATTGATAGATGTTGATGAAATCCGCCTGGATTTCAGATGGAAGCTTAACCGCAAATGTGATGTGAAATTTGATTGATTTCAGATGTCAGCAGCTGGACCGAGATATATTTGGTCTTATTGACAATGATCACTTTTGTGATTTAAAAACATCCGCTGATCTTGACATTTAATCACTTGTGTGATTTGAAGACATTCACTGATTTTTTAATGTATGATAGTATTGTAATTTGAAAATGTTCACTGAATTTTGATGATTATAAATTACTGTTGTGATTTTGAAAGATGTTCATATAATTACTGTTGTAGTTTAAAGGTGTTTAGTAATCACTGTTGAATTTCCAAAAAAAATTACACATAACCACTGTTGTGGTTTGAAAATGCTCACTAATCACTGTTGTGATTTGGAAAAAAAAAGTTCACATAACCACTTTTGTGGTTTGAAAATGCTCACTAACGCCTGTTGTGATTTGAAAAAATGTTCACTTAATTCACGAAAAGTTGCCAATCGGATGTTTTTACAGTCACTACGTGTTTACCGATCCGATATAAAGAAAAATAAACAATCCGGCTGGAATCGCCAAAAAATGTGTGATTTCATGAAAGAAATAAAGTGTTCTAAGTCTTCTAAGTGTCGCTTAAGAAGATAGTTACATTTTTATGGAAGGAAAACCTGAAGGACTCAGGGTATATAGAGTAGGAAATTTGAAAAAGCTATTGGTTAATGTACATTTGTGTGGGAGATACTTGGAGACAGCCATTTTCGATGGTTATTTGAAAAACCTGCGAAAGAGCGTAATGATTTTATAGACCTAAAGGATAGCAATATGCCTGGATTAGGAGTACGTGGGTCAGACGAACTTAAAATTAGGGACACAAGATGACCAGTGACTGCTTGGACCGTTTCTTAAATAGAGCCATAAAGAGCTTAAAAACAGAAAGTAGTAGGTTAAAGTGTTTGAAGATTTGAATGGTTCAAAACAGCTCAGTTTTATGACTCTTATTTCTGTAATGTGAAAGAGCCTTTGAAGATTATTGCTGAGGGTGTGACAGACATTCTAGAGATTATTTTGTTGAAGGCTAAACCACAACTTATCATAAATCGGCAGATGTTTCGTAGAATGGAAAAAAAAACCCAGAAACTAAAGTAGCAAAGAACAGTACTATAAGAGAAAATATTAATCTCTGTAATATTTGCAAGACTAGGACTCACCAACCATATTGGCTAAATATTTGATGTTAATAGTACTGAAAGGTGCTAGGCCCGAATCCATTATCGAGGGACTCTTCGATCATTTTATCTATATATTTAGAGCCCCGAAATCTATCTTGACAGACCAAGGAGAAAACTTTGTTTTCGAACTAGTTCAGAACTTCGAAAACCTGTTCATAATAAAGCACGTGAAAACAACTAACTATCACCCTGAAAGTAATGGTAGTTCAGAAAGGGCTCATTCTGTACTAAAAGATCTACTGAGAACTTATATGTAGGATACGCGAACCGAGTGGGACCAAGTGTTACAAATAATTACTCTCGCTTACAATACAACTAAGCAAGTTGGAATCGGAATAAGACCGTTTCAAGCCACTTTCGGCAAAACCGATGCTAATTTGCCATCAATTTTGGCCACCACTCCTAATTTAAGTTATCGAAGATATTTTAAAATATTTATAAATCAAGACATTTTAAAAATAAATCAACACATTTTAATCAAGATATTTTAAAATCAAGACTTGCACGACATGCGGAAAGAACGGCACGAGCAGTACCTACCGAAAGCAAAGGAAAAGTTTCACCTTCAGAAAGAAAAATACAAAAGGTACCAAGATTCCAAGTTAGTTCTACCACAATCTATTTACGAACAGAGAGAACTGGTTAAGTTTGCCAACCATAATGCGATCAATAAACTCTCTGCAAGTTGCAAAGGACCCGCAACTATAATAGAGACTAGACAACAATAATTACATAATATTGTTTAATACCGAAAGAACGAGAATCCACGCTAAACAAATCATGCCTTATTTTTTTAAGAATGAAGATCTTAGCATTATTGATAATTTTGACACAAATTTAGACAACGAAAGGAAATAACACCCTTATACTAATTACCGGAAATATATTTATTGAGAAAATAGGAACGCCCCACCTTTACCCTGAAACCTGGAAGTTAATGATAAGCATCGATGATGCGAGTATAGAAGAAAGGTTAACTATAGATCGCGAAATAATGAGACTAGCCATTTGAGCATGTAACTCTAATTGTGCTGAGGAAAAAGAGGTTAGATTAACAGGCGAAAGGTACGAGAGGGCCAGAAACAAACTCCAACTACTTAGAAAAAAACATAGAGTACAAAAAATAATTCGTAAGTAATAAAACATATAATGTACGTTACGATAAAAATTTATTGGATATACTAGAGGACCATTTAATTATTCTATTCAGAGAAGTAAACGTCGATGCACTTAAACAATTGAGACTGAGTTAAGACAACACCGAGAATTTTTTAAGTAAAACAGGGAATCATCATCGGTTTTCAACTTTGTCAGAAAAAACCTTCGCATGCTTAAAATACCTATGATATGCTAGTATAATATTAATTACGCTATATACATTCTATAGATACGGATTCTGGGAATTGACATCAAAATATTTTCCTAAAAAGATCTGTGTATTTTGCTTAAAGACTGATGTGAATAATGCTCCTTCGCCAATTGTTATGTAATCTAACATTCCTCCAGTAGAAAAAAAAACTCTGCGTATAAAAAATGAAAAGGTAACCTTTTATTAAAAGGGTTTAGGGACTAAACTCTGTCTAACAAGGGGGAGTGTAACAGTGGCATACGCCACTATATATTGTAGCGCTTTGGCCCAGCGCGTCAGTTCTAGGTAAACCTATAATTACCATTCGCAATAAAGAAACGTCGCTCTGACTATTTGTTAGCGCGACTACTTTTTAAAACGCCGTCACAGTATACTATTTTTTCGCTTTTTGTAATAATCTTACATATGAATTCCAACATCAACTACTCCGCATGTTAAAATTATGTGCAAAATTCCCTATTTATCATAGACGAACACTTTTTGAATTCGATGTAAACCTAATAAATTATAAACGATTTCATGAACATACAAAATAATAATTGCATTTAAACTTCTTTCGGCATCATCTATTATCTTTAACTAGTTTTCTCTCTAATATATACTTTATCAGTATATTTTATTAAAGTTGCAAGTTCCGAATAAAAAACTGTAAACTTTTTAATATTGTTTAACATTATGATTCCTATTCATAAATTCTTCAAATTCTGCCGTCTTTAATCTTGAAAAAGTTATTCTTCGGGAAAGTTTCTCACGTCTATCATTTTTTGCTATGGATACCAATCAGAGTTTTTTGCTTGGCTATTTTTTGTCACGAGGCCAGTAAAAATAAACTCCATCTGTCAAAACTTCATCTCTCAAAGTAGTTCCTGTCCCTGGGCTAACTAAACTACTCAACTGGCGCGACTGGAAATTTTTTTGCGTTTTCGACTTACGCAATTGATACTAAATTGTACTTGGCGCGTTTTCTAATTTTTTTTCATCGTTCGGTTTATGTCGCACATATGCATGTAATGCAACAATGAATCCTCTTGAGGCGAGAGACGCGAGGGCAAATACGAGTAGCGCTATTACTGCCTTTCCAAGAATAATAATAAGACGACGCGACGGGAAAAGCCGTGCCGCGAAGTTCTGAGAAACCGCGCGAGGTCGCGGGTTCATAACCATTAACCATTGCCACTGTAATCGTTGCTATAAGTATAATAGCGAGAAGGAGTTTGCGTGAGGAATTCATTATTCGGATGGACATTGAGCGTCCTGATAGTATCAATTCATTCGACTGGAAAACTGGATGTGATTTAACTAAATGCATCCTACGGTGACAATTATTTCATCACGTCCAACAACCTAAATATACACCATTTTCTGAACTTTTTCTTTCACAAAAATTTTACAAGTTAAAGGAATACCATATCAACGAACTGTGACTGATGTATAAAATGTGGTGGTAATCTAACCTGAGGGAAAAATGTAATCAATAAATAGATATAATAAGAAAGATCTCTTGTACAACAAAAATTTTTTCCTTATCAACTAAAAGTTTCCTTTAAACTTAAATTTTAATTTTAATTTGAAATAATTTTGTTTTCTCTCAGAGAATTCTATTTACTTGTATGATACTTTTTACATTGCATTCAAGTTAGTATGGGTGGTTTGAAAAAAATATGCTTAGATATTCAGCATGTACATTTTAGAATTATGATTTAGTATCGTGTCATTTGGTGGGATTTAATTTTTAACGCTAGCAATTTCAGTATTTTTTAAATCTCTGTAAAGGCAAAGCTATTTGAGTACCACTGACTCCGAAGCAAGCCTGGCCGCGCTTTTTCGTCCAGACGCCCTTGAGGCTGATTATATGCCGCGGACTCCCCTTTGCTCTTACAGCTTTTCTCTTTCTATTATTTTCCAGTGAGATGCGCGTGCGTATGTGTAAACCACTTTCAGGTAACCAGTGCCAACAGAGCGTCAATTATTGATGTCATCACTCATCAGTTTATCGCTGATAAGTGATGCGTATAACTTCTTCAATATTCTATTATAACTGCGATTGATGTAGAATTTTATTTTCATTGTGATTCAGAGTTTAAGTTTTTTTAAACAAATAATGTACGTGAAAAGAAATAATTGGCCGTTATTTTTCTAAATTTATCCCAAATTAAAAACATAATGAATTTGATCAAGTTTGATGAAAAACCCAAAATTATTCTGGGTTCAAAAAGTTCAGGCTTCTGTTTTTTTGTTTGATTCATAAATATGATAAAAATAAACCATGCGAATAAATGTACGATATAGAAACATTTGAACTAAGAAATTATTTTTACTTTAAAAGATTATAACTAAGTCAACAGAGAATTTTTGAAAAGACAATTTCTGACCTTAGAACCATATGGTGCTGTCTCACTTCTTTGAAAAAAAAAGTTAATGCTACTAAAATGTGGTTTAACGAAATTTCTTCGCATAATTATAATCTTATTCTTAAAAATATTATCTAAACAGGTAAAATTTAAAAAGTAAAATATGCAAGTAAAAAACCACAAGGTGCTATCTCGTAATCCGTTGCCAGATAGCTATCTAGCAAATGAAAGAATCACAGCGAATATTCCAGGACAATTTCCGACATCAACGTAATAAAAGGATATATTGCATGACAACTTGTGAACACTTTAATCTATTTTCAATATAAGACAATTAAAAAAGACATATTCATCTTACAGAGCCTCAAGATGTTATTTCCATATAGTTTGCCATATTTTAGAATCACAGAGTTCTACTTTAATATCCCTAAATGTATTAAAACCAAATTTTTAGCATTTCCAAAGATGAATCTGGTATGAGAGTTTGAATTATTATTTCCGGCACAGGTTTTTAAACGTCGCGTTCTATGGTTTTAGGGCAATGAATTAAATTATTATCCTTACATTCAAATTGAAGAGAATACAACCATAATGTAATATGAAATTCCGAACTCTTGTCACTGTCACCATTAAATAGCGAAAGTACAATTTCATGCAAGAAGTAAAGAACACAGATCGGAAATGAGAAACTGGTGCATATCGAACGTGCCTGTAGGGCTGACGGAATTTTGCCTAGATTTCTCTGAATAGAAGATCTAGATTAATGACTTTTGTTTGGGTACTCGAAAGGTAGAAGAAATTCGCATAATGATCGCGTTATCTTGAGTGTTCCCTGGTCACCAAACTTCTTACTTTCCAACAGGACGGAGAGGTAGTAGTAGCAGCGCTTCCGTTACCGGCAATGGAGCATCTCGTTAGGCAAGAGGCGGGCTCTTTGGCGCACTCTCTTTTACAGACAAAAAAGACTAGCGTCCTTTGCCAAAACCGAAATGAGACTCTGTACCTATAATCCCGAATTGAGGGAAGTTCGCCCCAACGCTCTCAATGGCGCGCCGTCATGGCCACGGTAATTTTCGTTTTCCAAGCAACGGCACTAGAACCGAAGGCAAAACGAAATGCTACAAATAAAGCTCGAATATAACACACTAAAGCAGCATAGAGCCAGTAACTTTCTCCACTCGCCGCTCTTGGTCGAGAGCACAATAATCCACACGCTCACTGGAACGAGATGAAAAAGGAAGGCAAGAAAACCAGGGTGGAATGGAAGTTGAGCGCTGGAACATAACATAAACATAACCATATATGGTCCTCTCCGATCCACCTTGCCAAAAACTCTGAGCAGCCGAGAATCCCAGAGCCAGTGAATTAGGGGGTTAAAATTTCCGGTGAAAAGTTGATGGCAAACCCCAATGTCCAGACACTACCAGCTACCAATTTTCAACCGTCTACCATTACAAGCATAACTTTTGGCAATCGCACTGGTCAACTGCCAACCTGGGCGGCGACAGAGGATGAAAGATCAGGCATCGCTACGATAATTGTCTGAAATAACCTCTGGGTAGGCATGGAGTTACCAAATTATCGGGGTTTCCTTTCTTTTGAGAACACAATTGTGTGTGGTAAATAGACTGTAGGTATGTATTTCAAGTTATTATTTTTTTTTATAGTTGATTAAGTAACTGTCTACCAAATCTTCAGAAAAGTGTCTGTCAAATTTTCGGATTAGTCCGTAGAACTTTAGCCAAATTTTTTTTTGATCTACTAAATTTGTAGCTTAGACTGAACTACAACTGTCTAACTATCCAGAGTGAAGAGTATAAATCACTATTGAAATAAGTAGTTGGAAGCTACACACATAATTCTGGTTATTCCAACTGTATTGCATTCTGCTCTCAATTATAACCATGCGTATTGGGCATGCATCACGTTTTTCGTTATCAATAAAAAAGTTTCTAGTGTATCCGTGAACAAAAATATGTGTAATTGGAGGCAATAATTATATTTATATTTTTACGACCACTTGAACTTTTAAAAATCAAGAGATTGCAGTGAGTTCCTCCTGATATCTGAAAAAATAGTATTTCTATGATTTTAAGAACCAAAATATTTTAACTGCTTTCATTTCAAATAAAAATATTATTTTTTATGCAAATTTTTTTAATTCACAAGAAAAAAATAATTAGTTTTGAACATGTTTTTTGAAATTGAATATTTTCTGACCGTCTCTTTTACCAATTTTTGAAAAATGATTCCATTTTAATAGACGACAGCTAATTTTTTCCGGGAAAACATTCTCTACCACTCTACTGTTTCCAATTTTGTACGCAAATTTTTTCATGGCTGAAATCCTTAGAACCATTTTTTTTGTACAAAAAATTTTTTTAAACAAATAATAATATTTCAAGATTATTTAGTTATTTTTAAAATTGGAAACAGTAAGATTATAAAGAATGTTTTCCCAGAATAAATAGGCTGTCATTTTTAAAAACACAATTGTTTTTCCAAAATTGGTAAGAAGCGGCGGTCAGAAAGAATTCGATTGAAAAAGACATGGGTAAAATTAAGGTTTTTTTTTATGAATTTTAACATTTTTCATCGAAAATAATGTTTCAGAAAGTACAAAAAAATCAATTTCGGAAAAACGTCAGTTAACAGTTTTAGATCGCGAACCCTTCAGATTATATCAAAGTACTTTAAGCAGATGAGGTTTCAATAGATAGTTGTAGAATAAGGTACATAAGAGCTTTTTTATATCACAGTGTAAACCTCATAAGAAAAATTGGAATAAAAATGCAATAAATTATTTTCTTAAGGTTTCAAGTACCCGAAAAGTTTCAAGCTGTTAATGAATCTCGAACACAAACCGATCTGTTGTGGTTTCTGGGATTTTTTGCACACCTATAGCCTCAAGAGTTATTAGAATATTAACTAGAATTGTTTTGTTTTACTTACAAAAAGGCAATAGGAAAAAGTAGCAGATAACTTAATCTGATACTATTATAAATTCTAATGTTCGCGAAGACGTGAGACCCATAAAAACCAGAAGCCGAAAGCTTCAACTCCTGCTCGCTGTAAAAAGAATTACCCGTAAGTTTCCCATCTGGATTCGTTAAAGCAGCTTGCCAGACGGTTGGACGTTGATCACTTTATAATTGAATGCGGGTTTACGCCTGGGTGGTTGCTTAATTTCGGTTCCAGTATCTTCCGTCCCGGGTGTTAAGGATACTTGAGACTGGTTATCGGATATTAATTTAATACAGGATCTTATGCCCCACCCATCTGCCAGCCACACGCTTAAGGGCGCCGAACACGTTGAGGACGCCGTAAGAAGGAGTTCTAACTTCCTCAAATCTAAAGATCACATTGGTATGACAGAGAAGCTCGAATAGATCAATAGCCAGCCCGAGGGTGATAAAATTAAAAGAAGAGGAAAATCTCGCTGTCGAAAGGCTACAAAAACTTTTCGTCTAACAAATTCGGAAAATACCTAGACTTCGACCGCAGGATGTCGTTAATTAATATAGTCGCAGAATGTTAGTGCAGGTGCAGGCAAAGCGATGAAGATGTTCGGAGAAAGGGTTGAGGTTTTATCATCTCCTTTTATCTTGTCTCTTTCGAGCTTTCTCTTTCTCTTCCTTTTACGACTCGATTCAGTTAAACTTTGAAATAACCTCATAATGAGCCCACCGTGCTGAGAAGAGTAGTTCTGATGCCAGAAAAACTTCTCGTTACGTTTATCCAACTCCTGCCTTTTACCCCTTACTAGCTTTTTACCCTAGTCCTGCTTTTCTACTTTTCCTACATTCTGGTTCTTTCTCATTTTTCCTGCTGCTGTATCTCATCTGGAGTCAATGATTGTCAACCCCGCAACACTTTGTGAATACTCTCTGTTTCTTGTGAAATCTAAAGCACGTAAAGCACGATAAGCCACATCTACAGCCTATCTTTCTTTCCTCTCTTAGTGAATTTGTGCAAGCATTGTTGAGTCTGACAAGTAATTTCTTCCTATCCCTCTGACTTGTACAGTGTTATAAGAAAAAGGATAAAACTCTGGCAAATATAGGGCACTGGCGTCGAGAATTCTTGTTGCAGAGAAATACCAGACAGTTTACAAGGTTGCAATTTATGGACGTAGGGCCAAGCACTCCACGGACTGATTCCAAATGTCACTTTCTAGTCTATGTCAAAGGTTCTCTTTGGAAAAAAAGAACTTTTGAAATGCGTCGGAAATTTGCGAATGACGGGCTAAAGTAAGAGATTTTATTTAATTATTTATTTTAAAAAGAGCTATTACTCTCTCGGTCTATGTAAATGTTATTTTAAATAATAAATGGGGTTACAATCTTAATAAATCGGGAAAACGCGGCAGTAGCAGGGTTTCAGCAGGAAAACCTATTTCTGTAGTTTTATTCATAAAATTTAACTGTGTATAATCTGATTAATGAAGAGCATACGAGTTTTATGTAATTCATACATATTTTAAAAGCTGAGAGAAGCGAGAAACCTTTTTATTTACAATTACTCCCCGGAGTCACTCAGAGCACTTATAGCCACTGTTGAGTCTGGCTCAAGTTAATTGGAGTACTCGATTTAATTTAGAAATTCGCATAGCATTTTGCATTTAAGGAGTAAATTCCAATCACAATGGTTTCACTTGAACTTTAATGCATAAATTGATTGAGAAATTTATAACACTCCTTTTGTCGGACAAGCTGAATATTTAATACGGACATTGCTATTATAAGGAATTAATAGTAGCGAAACGTTTATTTTCGCTCGTAATATAAGTTCCGCATAGTACACGTTATTAAAAATACAGATCATTTGATTTAATAAAAGAATATTTTCAATGCAAAATAATGAGAGTCAATTTACTTTTGATATATTTTGTCCTTTTTCAACATTACATGCATTTGAAATACAACATTCTAAATTTCATGGTCGATTAGAGCTGAAGTTTTAGAGTTGAGATGTAGAATTTACATGTTTCGATAAATATGCTTAGTGGCGTACTTGCGACGAGTAAGAATTCTGGGAACCATAATTGTCTGATGTATGTCACGCGTCAAGCACAGAATGCCCATTAGGTACAGGCCTGCATGCTACGAGGGGACCACGAACAATGCACTTCTCTTTCGAACAATTTACAGATTTTATATACTTTACTACCCTACCCAAACCGCATAATAACCTCTCCTCTTACCATAAATAAACACATCCAATATTTAATAATGTATCCTTTTTTTGGAATACAACAGTCAAAAATTTTGGTTGTTGAGTTGACGAAAAAAAATTTTGTCCCTAATATTTTAAGATTTTTTTATAAAATGTTCACAAGGAGCTTCTAATGGTTTTCTTACTCTCCTAAAATGAACCAGTGAAATATCACTGGTTGAAATAGTCAGAAGTGTGTCACTGGCAATCAGTGAGAATTCGCTGGTTCACTCAGTGGAATTCCTGCACTGGTTTAATCAGTGAGGTTCACAGGTTGGTCAATACCAGTAGTCAGCTGGCCGTACGCCTTGTCACCTGTTATCTGGTTAGGTAGGACACTTATTCTTCATGACTATTGTGGAAACAGTTACAGGCCCGTCGTTATGTCAACGTGTCGCGTCGCTTAACGTCAAAACCAAGTGGCCAGGGGCCTTCCCACTTTCAAGCGAAAGATATTATATCCCCTGCTTATTGTAGCCAGACGCCAATATTGAGTAGCGCCGTTTCAATTGAGTCACTTTCTGGTTCACATAGTCAAAGTACGAAAATCACTGGGTCACCAGTAGTAATTCAAAATACTGATTCAACCAGTAAAAATTTCACTGGTTCAGTTTAAAAGAGTAGAAACTATATAGTTACACTCAGAGAAAAAGATGTCTTGAAACAAAAGCATCATCCTCTTGTGCGTTTTGTTTTGAAACACTTGAATATCTTTTTCATAGCTGCAAAATTAGATGAATTTGGTCGCAAAATGATCATTTTTGCTATAAAAAGATTTTTTTCCTTTTAACCTTAAATTTAGGAGGAAATTCCGTTAGTGTCAAGAATCATGCTTCTGACATGAGAGAAAATTTCTCTGACTGTTAAGCAGGTGGTACTGTCTTGAAGTCAATTAAATTGATTTTAGTTCTTCTCTCAAATGAGGTTTCTAACGTTCCTGAGAAAGTGTTATGATACGACAATAACAAATTTTTTGAGTTTTGGAAAATTTAGGGGAGCATTCATTTAAAAAATGAAATGATCAGTCCTTCATTTGTGCATAAAATTACTTTACACCATCGGCTGTGAAGATTCAAGTGATTATTTCGAAAATTAAACGATTTATTTTATTTTTAACTCGCTGGGAAGATGAGAGATTGAGTGGCCACTCTAAACTATACTTTTAAATGTCCAAAAATAAGAAAAATACTTTTTTATTCAATACCGCAAAATGAGGAGATGAGACTTAAAAAAAGAAAAAACGTATTTTTTGGGGCCACCGCAGTGGTAGCGCGTTGCTCCGACGATAAATTGTCGATTATACAATTAACTGACCATACTACAGTATTAAGTGCTCTCTATTTTATGAGTTTATTTCAAACTGATTTTCCCATGGAATTATTAAAGATTTCTCATGAACGATTAACCATATTATTTCTCTCAAAGGTACTTGTATATTTGTTAGAATAAAAAGTGCTCTCAATTTTATTTCGCGTCGATGTGGGCCTTTTTTCAATTACAATTCACTTGCTGAAGGCTAGTTGTCCCTCACAGGTTACAGGATGTGAGTCATTATTGCGTGCAACTATCCCATTGAGCAAAACATCGTGTTCTAATCGCTAACATTTTAATGACTTAATGGCACGTGAATCCCGTTCCAGTTTGCATATTATCTGAAGCTCTTCCCGCTTTCAAAGCAGAGAGATCTTATACGAATTTCGTCCATTGGAGTCGAAATGCGCGCTAATACCGGAAATAGGATTCACCATGCCTTTGGCTAGGAAGCGACAGATGGTTCCGAAAGTTATCTTTCGCGAAACCAGCTTCCCATTAACATTGGCGCTTTATTACCGCTGGCTTGTTTCCCCACTCCCCCTTTTCATCAGATTCAACTTTCCCGATATTGTCTACCTTACTTATTTCATTTCAGCTCTTCTCTTTTTTCGGACCTCCTGTTCTTCGAGAGGTTATTTAACGAGGTAATAAGAAATGAAATCCGTGCAATAGATTTCCTTCCCTGAGGGAAAACAACCTGAATAAAATTCATCTTTGAAAACCATCTGTAGATGATACTGGTATTATGTTTTAAGTCATTAAAATGTATAGAATCGCTTTGAAAACGATTGAAAATTATCAATTGCTTCGAGACGTACTGGATACTTAAGCTTGCGACTATTCTCTTTCGTCTAATAATTTTAAGTTAAAGCATAAATTTCCTGTAAGCCTTCGAGAAATTTGAGTAACTTTGTCTGCAGTCAGTAAAACTACACCTACTAAAAGTGCGATAATGCACTTCATTCCATTTCTTAAAATTTATTTTAAATGTTAAAGAGTGGAAATTACAACTGAGATAAAGAGGAAGGGAGAAAATGCATGCTTTTAAAGAGAAACAGAGCAAAATGAAAGCATTCGATAAATTATTGCAAATAAAATACTTAAAGGAAGCATGTCTATGTGAAAAATCTTGTATGAAAAGGGAATGAGTGAGGTGGTAAATTGGTTGAAGGACTTAGAAAGGACGGAGGAGGATAGAAAATAGAAGAAAAATTGATATTTTATGTAAAGAAAATAAATATATGATCAAACCGCAGCAATAGAGAAAACAAATGAAAGGAATTCAGTGCTTAATAATTACGAGTTACAGCGTAAAAATCATAAGTTAAGGTGATGCGTTAAGATGAAGATAAGAATGCGAAGTGTAGAGATATGCCTTGAGAAGAGGCAGCGGTAGAAAGGGATAATTCGTTAAGTTAAGGCGATAGGTTAAGGCGACTTTTTAGTGCTTTCAGGTCGAAGAGAGTGACATGGAAGAGGCAAGAAGAGGTAATCAGTGCAGGCGAGAAGCACATGTGACTAAATGAAAACAGCAAAGAGGTTGGAAAGAGAGAGAAATGACGGAGTGTAAAAACATGTAACCAATAATGTAGTGCGCATAAAGTCTGCCTTTTCTAGGGCCGCATGGCCAAATATAAAACATTTATTATTATGAACTATCCAGTGTAAATATTTTCAAGCATTTTTCACAGACAAGGTTCAGAGTCTCACATTACTGATAAGTGGAATTGAGGAATTTAAACTAAAGGTAAAGAAAATAAAAAAAAACATGATAGAGGAGGGAAGGACTAGTGTAGGTATTGCAGTCTAGAGAGGGTTAGGGCGTAGGAGAGTGAACACATGTAATCCCTAAAATGGAGTTTCGCTTCTGCGATTCATCCTTTCGTGATTCTCTTCCTATTGTCATTCTATCCTTCTCGCCACCTCACAGATATATAGTTTCACCCTCTTCCACCTCAAGGGTCTTCCGTGACCAGCTGTTCTGAGCGGCTTGTCGTCCTGGATCCTGTCTACACGGCTACCGCCGGCATCGCCCTGCATTAATTAGACGAATCCGTGACGATGCGGGTCCAGTGGGCCCCACTAATGGGCCGCTGATTTAATTATGTCCAGTTCTTCAACCTTCATTTCTTACTCCTCACGATATAAAACCTAGACTCGTTAGGTCAACGAAGGCGTTGATAATCAGTTATCATTAATGAGCTTTATGGTATTTTTCTCAAAAAGTTTTTTTGCTGGATTCGTCAAAATATTATTCATGTTACAAGCTTTTCTGACTCAAATAAATTTTGTTTTACAAATTACTACATATTAAACGTATGTAATTACGTTAAACAAATAGCTTGTAATAATAAGTAATTGTTTTTTTAGAAATTTGGAAATCATCAGAAGTTTAAGGCGGATTCTGGATTGCAGAAGCATGAAAGAATATACTAAACATAATTAAAACTTATAAAATTGTCTTTATTGAATACATTGGATATTCTAAGATGTAACGAAGCTTTTAATTACTTTTTATCTCATCAGTATGAAAATTTAAATGAGTGTAAAGTTATGAATGCCAGAATGATAATTTTGTCATTCTGCCCATATAGAAATTGCTCTAATACTCTTTAACAGCATTTGGACCTTATTAGGTACCACAACATCTTATCTTTATTAGGGCGGCCCTTATCAGGAGATATTGTAGTCCGAATATGGCAACCGTTTTAATAAGTCACGTAATATGAACAAACTATATATATTCTATATATATACTATATATATATATATATATATATATATATATATTCATAATAATCCAAAACATATTATAAAAAACGAACTTGGTTCTGCAATTCTTACCATGAACTCGGATTCGTCGCTGAATCCGAATCCTAGGTCGGAAATATTATATTATCTATCGCTTTTTCAGAACGTAAAAAAAAAACTTTTTGTTGATTTTTCGTAATGTAAAATATGTACCTAATTTAAAAATAGGGGCTTTTTATGCGAATCTGTGGGAGGATTTAGATTGATTAGTTTAAAGTATGTAGGAATTTTCTAATTTTTGTCAATTAAACTACAAACTTTGTCACATGTGTAGGGGCCGTAGAGAGTTCAAGACCCAGACCAATAATCTCTTATATAATGACATTTTTTACTTACATGACTAAAAGTCAACAAAAAAGTTTTTTTTAAGGCAGAGTATATTGTTCCAGCTGGCCAAACTAGACAATTTCTATGCACTTTTGACCGCTGCATCAGAATTCATCGTCGGAATTGCAGAACTAAGTCGCGTTTTTTATAATGTGTTTTGGATTATGCAAAATGTCGGAAAAACTATACCTGATGGCAAAATTCTGACTACGGATTCGAATTCAGTGACTTTAAATCCATAGGAATCTTAGAGCATATACATCTAGAGTGAGCCAGTCAATGGAAGAGTTGGTGGCAAAGTGACAGGGACGAACTATGAGTTAGCGGGATAAGCTATCTCTCTCGAGCAGCCATCTGATTAGCTGTTTGCTGATCCGTGACCAATCACGTTGAGACAACTTTTTCACACGCGAGGCTCAATCCAGATATATATGCTCTAAGATAGGAATTTACTAGTCTGGTCGGATGAAAATCTTTATTTTTTTTTGTGGTGCTGTAAAATCGGAAAGTTGACAATATCATATGCTTGGAATATAACATGCTTTTGTTTGGGGGAATAATTTTTAAAATGTTAAGCGTACTTTCTCCACTGGTATATCATGCTTGTCGCAATAACTACTTTACTCCGTATCAAAATAAATTCGCAATTCATGTATTTTTCAGAGTTATTTGCATTTTTGTTCAAGATCAAAATTGTTGAATATAATGTAACATATGAAAGTTTAGTTCCAACTGATATATGACCAAAAATCAAAAAGAAGCATATAGAGGTAAGATTATGAATACACGATTAATAAAACCATGTGCTTCTTACAAGTTAAACAATAAATGGACGAGTTAATTCATACTAAAAATGTTATCTGATGTAAGGATGTAAAGAGTGGTATTCATTGAAAAGGGGAAAATAACGGATGTCCTCATTATTTTACAATATTTTAAATAACTTTAAAGTGATTATTTATTTTTAGTAGTATGTTAAGTATGTTTATTATGTGAAGTATACTCTTTGACTTGAAACTCATATTCCACGCTTTGCAACTCTTTCTTGTTCTTCACAAAAGCATTCATTTTCATAGTTAACTCGTGTACCCGCAGCTCAGCCCACGTGTGGGAGTTGTGGGGCTGGGGGCTAAATTTGGTTGAAGTTTATTATAATTCAATTTTATTGAAGTTGAGTTCGCTAATAAAAATATTCCTATAACCTGTCCAGAGACATGATTTATTACTGTACAATTTCTTACGACTTTTTGTGCTGCGGTTCAGAAGTTGTAAGAGGACAAACATACAGATTTTCGCATTTAT
>JAAAKG020041582.1:0-18946 GCA_010014905.2 Druon quercuslanigerum
TGTGTTAAGGAATAGGAAGAGGGTGAATGAAAAAATGTAAACCCTTAGGGGACACATTAGAAGCTTCCACTAACTAAGAAGAAAATATTTTATGTCGGGGAGAAAGTAATTATAAGTAAAAAGTAAATATTGTGAATAGCAGATAAGCAAAAAATGTCCATGTCATTTATAAAGACTTATCTAGATATTCAATTGGAGAATAAAGTCTACGAAAAGATTAAATGGTATTCACCAATAGAAGTAACGATGATTGCTAAAGTGAAGTCTAGCGTCTGCACGAACCCCATTTTTCAAAGTAGATAAAAAATTTATGAATTATCTTCAAATTTAATTGTAGGCAAGTTTAAGTACAAATTCATATCACTGAATTCATTAAAATTTATATCAGTGATATCAATTTCAACTTCGATAAACTCATAAAATATTCTTTTCTCAGAAAAGAGGATTTTATAATAAAAATTTGGCGAGCAATACATGTATATTATTCACACGTTAATTACCTTTCAATCTACGACTGAATTAATCAAAATATAAATGAAAGATTAATAATAAAAAGAAAAATTTGGAAATATATAATAAGATTGTCAGTAAGTTAATGCTTGTTATTCATCATAATGAACAGGGGATTAGCCGATAAGTGTATAATTTAGTGTATTCATTTTTTTGTAGCTTGCATAGCTTAACGGTAAAATATAATTTATGATTAATTTTGAAGCAATTAAAATTTTAATTTTCCCGTTACGGAGAAATTTAAAATTGTGTGGTCATAATCTCTTCAGCTTTTCAAAATTCTATGGTTCTCTATTTCTGCCTTTTTTCCTATCTTGCCTTGTTTGGCTGAATATTTTTCTTTTTATTTGTTTTTTATATTTTCATAAATGCTATAACTCCGTTGATTTTTTTGCAGAAGTTACGGGAACTTTTCATTCATTTGTTTTGTTGAAAATACAACTATTTCGTTAAAAATGAAACTATTCCAACTTTTTTTATTTTTTGCTTTATATCTTTTTCTTTTAATTCCAAATTCTCCTATTTCGTTCAAAATTTATCTTTCTTGGTGAAAAAATTAATTTTGAATTGAAAATTTGGAACCTAAAAAGTTTGAATTTTGCAGAAAAAATATAATTTTTTAATTTCCCTTATACAATTTAGTTTTTACCCAGAAAGAAAATAAACTTTAAAAAAAACTGTTTAATTTTAAGCCAATGAAATGAATTTTAAAGCTAAAAATCACTATATTTTTTTAAAGAATTAATCTCTGTTGGCATAAAATTAATCCTTTCGTTTAAAAATTTATTGCTCTTTTTAAAAATTATTTTTTCTTTTTAAGACTTACATTTTTTATTTGGACATCTAACTATTAAACTATTGGTTCAATATCAATCTTCTTCCGGTGAGAATTCATTTCTACAAAAAGATAATTGTTAAACGAGAATTTTTTTGAATCTTTGACATTTTTTTTGCCTAGAAATATACTTCTCTGACTAAAAAGTAAAGCGTTATATTTTTTGTAAAAAAGGTATCACTTTTTCTTAAAAATTTGTCTTTCTTTGGTAGAAAGCTTACCTCTTGATTAAAAGTTTTTTTTTGTTTTAGACTTTGATTTAAAAAAAATTAAAATTACGTTTTTGAACTCTAAATTGAAATATTTCAAATATTTTGGAATATAGAACTTATGTTAAATATTTAGCTTTTTCGTTTAAAATTCAACCGGTCTATTAAAAACACCATTAAAAATTATTATAGTTGGTGAAGATGAGTTTTGTAAAAGAACAACTTCATTTTTTTGTGAAAATGTGTATTCTACGCGAATTTAATCTTTTTGGATGGAAATTAATCTGTTAAGTTGAAAAGTTACCTATTTTGTTAACAATCCTTTTTATTCAGCTGTAAACTTATTTTTTTCGTTAATCCATCTTTTTTAGTTCAAGAATAATCCATGCTGTGAAGAATTTGTCTTTTTTCTGAAGATGCATCATTTTACTCGAAAATTATTTTCCACATTGAAAATTTAATAAATTTGGTTTAAGATGAATATTTTTACTTAGAATGATGTTACTGCATTTATGGTAAAAGTGTTTTTTAGTCGAAAATTCAATTATTTTGGCAGAAAATGCGTAATCTTGTTTTATAAATATAACTTATTAGAACTATTTATTAAAAAATTGATTTTCACTTGTTTTCTGTATATTTATCTCTTCAGGCGCAAATTCATGTTTTTGGTAAAAAAACTAGATTTTTTATTTAAAATTAATTTTTTTAACTAAAAATCGAAATTAATTTGTGAAAAAAATGGTTTTGATTCGTTAAAATTTCTTTTTTTTTTGCTTAAAAACATATTTCTCTAACTGAAAATAAAAGCATTTTATTTTATTGTGAAAAATGTATTACTTTTTGTTGAAAATTTGTCTTTCATTGGTAGAAAAATGATCTCTTGGTTAAAAGTTTTATTTATTTGGTATAGACCGACAGTCTCGTTGATCCACCGATGCTTCTGTTTAAAGAGAGAGAAAACGATTTTAGTGAGTACTTCCTTCTCTTTCTACTGAGTACTTCTTTCTCTTTCTACTGGAGTCACGTGCGCGAGTCGACTGTTGGCGCGCTCCGCTCTCACCAGCCCACGTGAACCAAGTAGAAAGAGAAAGAAGTACTCACTAAACTCATTCTCTCTCTCTATCTCTCTCTCTCTAAACAGGAGCGTCGGCGGATCAAAGAGACTGTCGGTCTATACTTTATATGTCTATGGCGAATCAGTTGATGTCAATGTATTGTTGAGATTCACAGCATTCTTAATTCCGCAAATTTGTCAATGCTTCAAATTCGGTAAATTGAAAAAATGTCCTATATTATATGTTTTTTAGATATGTCAAAAAAATAGAAACATTCTATTTGGCAAAATATTAATTAAATAATTATTTTAAATTATTCAAAAGTATTTATTAAGGTATAACACTTTGACATTATTACTTTGATATAATTTTTTATTTTTGGGGAATTAAAATTGATTTTTTCAAAAAAGCCAGTTTCTTTGGCTTTAATTCGAAAACTAAAAAAGCTACAACTTTTTGCCTACAGGGAAAAAGATGCAAAATGAAATTCTGAATTAGGATATATATAGATATAGATATAGATCAGAATATTCTACTTTAAATCCTAAATGTAACGTCGCAATTGAAATTTGCTGGCTTAAGATTACAGCGCGCCTAGTAGAGGGACGGTGAACTAAATAGTCACGAACTAAAACTATGAACTATTTTCTGTAACAGAATACAAAAAACGTAACTAAATCATAGTATTCTCGCAATAAAATTAGATCCTAAGCTTCAGAAAACTTTAACGAAAGAAAGTTTTATGAATCTTGGAAAGTTTCCGATCTCAGTTTCGAGCGGGAATATTCAAAAATCAAGATATAAATGGAGTATCGAATTAGATAGAATAACTATATACGCAGGTCCAGGCCTATAAATCTATAACCAACATGAATAAGTCGAAGTCCTGTATCCACGGTACGTTCCTCTAACTTGTCCATACTCTTACCTCGACCTGACCGGGGCACACATGTGCATAAATTTCAATATATCTTCCTACGTTTCGAGACTTGATCACATAAAGTCTTACATTGATTCTATAAACATCTAATGTTTAATAAAAGGTTTAATGGATTTTTTTGGTCGGAAAAGTGGTGGTGTGAGGTATTAGAACTATGTTTGGTGACAGGTCCTATACCCAGGGTGCTCTAGTTCCTCCTGCTAGCATTTGATGTGACGATTCATCCCTTGTTTCTATGTTGTTTTTATTGTTCTACGAAATTTTTTTATAGGTGGTAAATGAGACATGAAACAAGTTTTAGAAAGGAATGAAAAACCGAGTTTACGATATTTGATGGGTGGCTTGTGATCGAGATGTAACTGTCGTTTTTTGTCACAATAATTTATGATCTCAGATTTTCTTGATTAAATTCAAAGTCGAAGTGACAGATATGTGAAATTTACCCTGTTACAGTACCATATTCGTTATAAGTGCGTCACCACTTACTGGAAAAACATGTATGTAGTCAGGAACGGCAGTAACCAAAAGAATCTGACTGTATACATAGAAATAAGGATAAGTTGCATACAAAATAACTGATCATGAGAGATGGAATCACTTCGAAGAAGACGCGTCTTCTATTTCAGTGGCATCAATGAAACGCTTGAATGAGCCTTGTACCTGCGACACCGTTAAGCGTGTGTTCGAATCGTGTACAAAAATCCGATCTGGTGAAACTTTCAGTTCTCGCAGAAAATTGTATTTTAAAATAAAGTCAACAGTAAAATACGTTCGTAAAAAAATTAGATAAGTGTGAATTTGGTAGAATTTCTGTAGCGTTCCGTCGCTACTGTACATTAAGGGACGGAGTTGCAATCGACGAGAAAACACCTCATTTCCCCTTTCAAGCGTAGAAAGGAAAATCTAATTCTTTAATGCACTATTTATAAATATCTTTTCGGTTTATCTTTAATAAACCTTTTAAATGTAAAACACATGAATTGCCCCTATTATTTTCGCGTTGAAAATTGACATAGTTCCCGTAGGGCTGACAAGTGACTATCGGGCCTTACCAAACCTACCTTACCTCGCTTTTTCGCTCGGGACGTAACTCATCCGATTTCTTCAGGAGAAGGGATCCTTATAGGTGGATCAATGGCCATGTTACTTCAAGTACCACTGCAGTTGTCTGTGGTGGAAGAAAGGTGATACCCCTACATGGTGCGTCTCCGGGTGGCTGATAGGAGAATGCTTGCTGTAAAATGGGGGTATGACTAAAATAAAACAGTCCACACTTACCAAACACACTTAGACACAGAAGTCCAGATACTCGCTCTCGTCGAAAATTTTAATGGAGTTTTTGGAGAATTGGAGAATTCCTGCAATCCAAAAAGCAATTAATTTGTAAAAATGAGAAAGATAATTTAAAAGACGCCAAAGATAACGCAGGAAGTAGCGCCAAGGACAAGTTTCAACTTAGACTATTTGAATTTCGTTCCGTACAGTATTGGCGCCTGGCGAGGAATCGGCAGAAAACCAGGAAGTAGAAAAACTTCAGGCTAAACATAAGCCACAGCGGTACTCAGACCTAAGCCCCTTTGAGGAGAAATCATCCGAACAGAGGAGTAAAAAGCCCAGTACGCGAAACACCTCGGCGACAGTGAACTCGTCTCTAAAAAATCGGACGGTAAAGAAAAACAAGCTTCAAACACGATCAGGAAGCAGCTGACACCAAAGTCGCGATCTAAACCCGAGGCCGTTCTCATTAAGCCAGACGATGGTCTCAGTTACGCAGAGGTCCTCAGGAACTTTAAGAAGAAAGTTAGCCTGCGCCCTTGCCGTAAAATTTAAGCGGGTTAGGTAGACGAGATATAGAGAGGATTTTGTGGAATTACTAGCTGAAGCAAATGGCAGATCTGAGCTGTCGGCTGCAATACAGGAGGCGGTTAGTCATGGAGTTAACGTGCGTGAACTCTCACCTTGCATCCAAGTCGAGGTCTTGTAGCTCGACCCAGCAGCAGAAAAGGAAGAAGTTGACAAATTTGTGTATTTGAATTTGAAAAAAAACACCCTCAAGAAAATACCTTGCACAGCCAAACTGAAGATTTTCGTAGTGCTATCCGAGGAACTAGCATCAAGGATCTGCGTACAGAGCACCTGAAAGTGTGATGGGTGTCCTGTCGCGTTCGAAAAAAGACGTTGACGACCAGGTGCTACCGCCTTTTTGGTTTCGGTCACAGATCAGCTAGTTGCAAAGACCCAAGTTGCACAAGGGCTAGTAAGATTTTTAAGAAAGTTGTCAAGCTTGATTTTGAATTATCTTTTCAATTTTTTCATAAATAAACATATATGATGAAAGAATAGCCACTCCGTCTATTTGTCGTTCCCGGTTTTCTTAAATAAAAAAAAATTGTTGAAATCGCATACGTTGCATAGAGTAACCTTAATTAAAGATTTTCCCATACTATTAAAAAAACAACAGATTTTTTGATAAACAAATTATTTGTTGAAAAATGTTTTCTACGAATTTTTATAATTATACGTTTTTTCACGTTCTATGGCAAGAAATTCGAATGGAAACAATATTATATTACGAAAGTTTGTCTAAGGATTATAAATGTTTATATTATTAACAAATTTAATAAACAAATGCAGTAACCAACCAGTTTTTAAAAAAAAATTTTAGGTTTTCAATGATAATTTTTTTTAATTAGGAAGTTTGATAATTTTAGAAAAATTCGTAATAAGTGGATACGTTTAATAATTTCATTAGAAAAATTTAATAAAGCAATGCATTATCAGGCATTTGTCTACAAAAAATTAGTTCTTTTCTATGCTAACTTTCTTAATTAGAAAGTTCATTATAACTCAGCTAAATTCATGATTTTTGATCAATTTTATGATTGTTTTAAACATTTAATAAAAAATGCATTATCAGGGCAATCGTCGACGGAAATTTAAAAAAAAAATTTTGTTAGACTTTTGATTAGGATCTTCATTCAGCAACATTTATCATAAGTTGATAAATTGCAGGATTTTTTCCTTTAAATTTAACAAAAAAATGCATCTGTGGGACATCTTTCTACGAAAAACTTTATTACGGGAATTAGATAACTGCGGGATGTAAGGGAATGTAGGTAAACGTAAAGAAGAAGTAGTAGCTGTAGTAGTAGCAGTAGTAGGAAAAGAAGTTATTGTTTGACCTTTCTGCTTTTTAATTGAATAGATAGAGAAGTTTTACGAAATAAATAAGCAAACATATTTTCCTGATAACAAACAAGTATTGAAAATAAAAAATATTAGTATCGTAAAAATTGTTAAACTATTACAGCACTATTGAAACTTTATCATTTAGAAATTTTGAATCTAAAAATTTATATATTTTTTTATAATTTCTGATTTATTACTATCGTATTATAAAAAATATTATTTAAAAACTTTATGATTTTAGAAAATTTTAAATTATAAAGTTAACCATTGCTAAAGCTTTATGTCAAAACATTATAAAATGAAGTGTTTTTTATTTATAATGCTCTAAATAGCAGAAATTCTAATATTGGTATTGTAAAAGCCTCATTTTATTTCTATTACTCTTTGTTTCAATGTTAACATGAATCAATAGTTGTTCCTAAGTATATCTACGAAAGTGTACTTTTAACAAGGTTTTGATAAAACGAGTATTTTTTGACGGAAAAGCGATACAAAAAAAACAAAGTCTTTTTTGGACGAAATTTCCACCTAAAACAGAAGTCTGGGATAGAGTTACAGAAATGATTATTACGTACATTTCATAATATATAGTTCTACATAATATAGACAATTGGGTTTAAGAAATTCCTTGATTGAGTGACAAGCGTTACACGCGTCATGAGAATACATTCGTTAAACCCAAAAGAACTTTAACAGGAGAGAATTCACATTTGCCAAGTGACATAAGTAAATGGTAACATCAAATTTTATAAAGTTAAAATTTCGAAGATGAACAAAAACCGAGTGCGCAGCTTGAGGTGAAGTAGCTTTTTGGCATAACACCTAACAAACATAAGTCCAGCCTAGGTGCGTTCAAGCTTGCGAGTCTGAGTTCAATTTCAATATTTTAAAATAATTGTTGATCTGGCGCTGTATACCTACTTGTGCTCGCTGTGCTTCATCCAGGGTTAGTATGGTAACCGCACCGCTTCTCATGTTTATTTTCGCCCTTTTTATTCTGTTACGCTCATATACATATAGTCCAGTAAGATACTTGAAACTCTCCAATATTGCAAAGACGTCACCATTAAATGTAACTAATACAATTTGTTCTTCTGTCGGCACATGGTCAAATCTTTTTTCTACTTTTATTTTTATTGAATTATTTGCAGAAAAAGTGTATCTTCGAAGTTCGAATATCGGGTGCTCAAAGACGCGCGGAATAAGCCGTATATATTTAATTTGTTCGAGTACACATGCATTTTCGTCAAGAGAAGAAAGCCATATACCTGAAGCAATAGCGCTTTGAAGTTGTTGATGACTTGAAGTAGGGGACCTGGACCTGACGCGAATAGTTGGCTCAGCAGGAGACAAAGGTCTTGGAGTCAAACGACTATCATGGGAAGATGAAGGTTTATCACGAGAAATACCAGGAATAGGTTCACCATTTGGCAAACAATCGAACGGTGAACTCAGTTCTGCAATCGAAAAGAAGGAATTATGTTTTTTAGGCTGGTACTTTAAGAAACACTTGTGACATTATATTCAAGCAAGACTGAGAACAAAAACGAGCTTTGCAATCAAAATTCAGGTTTTTTGAACAAACGATTTTGTTTTTCGTAATTTAGGTTAAATGAATAGTAAGGAGATGTTCAGGTTTAACAACTATTACTAAACGTTGAATTTTCTTTTCTTCTGCAGAGTCTATCAATTACTAAAAAGCAGATTTTTGAGTATTAATATCCAACTAAAAGCAATGTCAAAAAGATTTTTAATATTTTCAAGACAGACTTTGAGAAAAATATCAATTGGGATATAATGAAATTCTTTTTGGACAAATACTACTGCTCATACTACTACTACCACTACTACTACTTCTACTAATGCTACTACTGCCTCTACTCCTGTGTGGGGTTGCCGAACCTCCATCGGGCACCTCCCGAGGTTGCGGATAGGGGAACGCCTCCCAGATATGGGTGGTACCGGGAAAATGAAATACCTGGGGCTGACAAAAATCGGATAGGGGAAGGAACCCCGAAATATAATACAAAAATGAGTAGTTCTTCAAAAACTAAATTACCCCAGAGAGTACCAATCTCTCCATCAGTTCCGATCGGGTGAAAGCTCCGATGGCTGATGCTGGCCTCACGGATTCTGGGGGGGGGGGGGCAAAAGAACGATGTACAGGAGGAGATGGAATAAAATCAGCAGCTGAAAAAGGACATGACCTTGCGTGAGTTCCTGAAAAAGCTGTCAGGAGTCTTTGACGGGATAAAAAGACATTGTGATGGAAGTCCTAATTTCGATAAGGTAATAAAAAATGGATGGGAATCTGCTTCTCAAACCTTGAAGGAATCCGAAGTTGCGCTAAAGAGTTAGCCAAAGGGCCTGAGCAATCAGAAGAGGATAGCTGAGGGCACGTCCAGCTTTCTGGAGAACCTCCAGTAGTAGAACCTCCTGTGTGGAAGGAACAAAGAAGGCGTAACCGCAGAAATCAACTTCCTTCCACCGGCGACTTGATGGTAAGACCAGAAGGTATGAAGGCTACAGCATACCCCCCCGCCCCCCAAAAAAAAAACATTTGGGTTGAAAAATCTGCGTGCACGTTTGGAAGCAGTTATCATTAAACCTGCAGCGGGGAAAAATATGCGGACATTTTAAAAACGATCCGCAGTAGCGTAAAGCCATGGGAGTCACAGTGAAAGGAATAAGGAAGACGAGAAACGGTGATGTACTGGTCGAAATATGTGCAAGTTTGGAGGCCAGGACTAAATTCAGTGAGGCCCTAACAGCAGTAGTAGGGCCTCACTGAAGTTAGGAAAGTTAGGGAAGCCCTAGAAATTCTACCTGGACTCGTGAATTGTGGGGAAATAAAAATTAACCTGTCGAAACCAAGTCAATAGGGCACTAGGATGGCTTTCATCGAATGCGATGAAACCAACGCTAAGAAGCAATTCGGTTCCTCCTTGCAGGAAGAGGACATATGCCCCTCCTTGCCACACTTCCAACAAGTATTTTGCCTCTCCTTCCCCTTACAGGCAACCGCGATATGACCAAAGCTATGGCAACGGAAGCAGCGCTTAACAACCATCCTGCGTCTAACCCGACAACTAACCCAGGGTGGGCTAGTTGTCGGATTAGACGCAGGATGGTTGTCAAGCGCTGCTTGCTTTGCCATGACTCTGAAGCACAGGAGGACATTAAAATGGTGATTACCCAATTTAATAAGACACTAGGTGTTGCCGAAAAGTTGACCGGAGTTTTAGGAATAATTAAGGTTTTCTCAGACTCGAAGAATAACATGTTCCTGAAGATAAAGTGGGGAATCAAGGGGGGGATAGAGCTAACGAACGAAGTAGATCATCTGACTTGTGTCAATGTAAACGACTTCAAGTGAGTTCCATATTCTGTATAACGTTCGAAAAAATTTGGATCCTGCCACAAGAAATTTTGGAGTTCTTCAAAATGTTCTCTTAAACAAATTTTGTTCTTATTGATTCAAGTTTTATTTTTTTTCTTTTAAAGCGCTTATCATTTAAAAAATAAATAAAATTTGTACCTATTAGTATTCTGCGAAAAACAAGAAAATAAAAGATGTTGAATGTTTTTAAGACAAAGTTAAAAAAAATATCAATTTAGATATAATGAATCAAGTGTTTAATTTTATATTATTTAATGTATCCACAGTCAAAATTCAACATACTAATAAAGGCACCTAGATTTTTTACTAAGATATTTATGTTTATTCAGAGTTATTTAAATATGTATATTTATTTGGGCAAAAGTCTTCAAGCATCTCTCTTATGATAACAGATTAAGTTCTCTTTATTTTAATTGTGGCAGAGTATATTTTAATGATTTCTTAAATGTGCAACAATGTCATTCTAAACCTTTTTTTAAAGTATCAGGACAGCTTATAAGTATAATTTCCTAAAATTTTCTTTTCAAATTGCCAGAATTTGAAGTAGTAACAAAAGATTTGGAGAAATTTATAAACATCTTATCTGCAAGTAAATCATTATAAAAATTAAATAAATATATACTTTTGCCATATATTTATACTTAAAAAATAGAGACATTAGATTTACCTTAGGCTCATTTTATACAGTATTTTAAAAGGAATTAACCCTTTAAAGCGAATTTTATTTAGCTCTATCATAAATAAAATGAAGACAACTTAGTTATAAAAAAGAGGTGTGTAAATACTTTTGCCCACCTGTGTATATTTGAGAAATGCGTAAACATTTATATGACTGATATCAATTTGATACTACAATGTGATGGTATTGGGTTGAATTGAACAAACAATTATTTCCATAGATAAGACTTGAACGTAACAAAGATTTGTCCGATATTATTCATTTATTTTTCAAAAAGTTAATTATTTTGGCCTTTTAAAGCTGCCTTGAGAATGACAAATGAAAAAATGTTTAAAATTAATTTAAAATGTAAGAATTTAATATTTTTTACAAATATCTAAGATGTGCATTTTTTTACAAAATTTCTTATTAAGGGCAAAAGCTGTTTATTGTTATGTTAAATTTTACAATTTTATTATCGTCTATTAAAAAAAGACAGTACACGTTATCCTCCAACGATATTCTAGACAATCAATTTAAAAATTATTGCTACAAATAAATTAATAAGCATTCAATAATGTGTTTGCCTTTTCTACATTTATACATGCTTTTCCTTTTTTGAAAATGTAGCTCTTATTTTAAAATGCAAATCTTTTTTTTTAATTCATATTTTTGATTCGAAAATTTATTAATTTTTTGAAATTCCATCTTTTTGCGTAAAATCTAACTTTTTGTTTTAAAGTTAATCAGTTTTGGGTAGAAAGCAAAGTACTATATATAACATTTACCAATAGAATTGAGTATGATTGCCAAGATGAAGATCAGATTATACATTAGCCTCATTTGTACAAGTATATTGAAATCTCTATAATGAGTTTTAAATTTAATTAGAGTCTGCTTCAAGAAAAAAATTACGTCAATAGCTTTTTTTTTAATTTACATTAGTGATATGAAATCTAAATTTTGTAGATAAGCTTATCAAATGCTTTCGTACACAAAAAAGATAATAATATGATAAACATTTAGCGTACATAATTATTTTATTATTTACAAGTTAATTAAATTTTAATCTACGTCTAAATTCAGAAATATTTAAATATGTGGAATTTATTTGGCAGTCTTCTTAACAAATTTATTCATTTATAAAGCTTTAATTAATATTAATTTATTTTTTATTGCTTATAAATAAAAATACTTTATACTCACTTTTCTACTCATGCAAAATTTAATATTGTTTCCCTATTAGCACAAGTAAGAAAATGAGGTTAGTAGACGGCGTAAGAATAATTAACCTAACCGCAATAATACTTTCCCCGAAATAAGTTTAATTTCAACTGTTCACAAATTTGTCGTAAAAACATTTTAACAGATATTTTTTATATAACAGTTTTATGCAACTTTTCCATTAACTAGATTCGATTTATCCGAATTTATAAATCCAAAAACCACACTGTTTAACGAAAAAATCGAAAAAATTACCTCTAGAGTCTGATTATGTCTATGACATGTTTTCGGGGTCGCTGAATATAAATTCGGGGTCCATTTAACCCCAGCACGTCAGAATTTTTTATAACCCTAAAAAATAGGCCTTAAAACCCAATATACCCTCCATCTATTGATCACTCATTCCCAAAAACCCCATAACCTAAGTGGTTGAAACCCATAACCACTTAACCCCAGGACCTCAAAATGCCATAACCTGAAAACCCCAGAACCCGGTAGGAAAAAGACTTATGCTTGTTGAAGCCCTAAAGAATAGTATGTTCGAGCCATTAATTCTTCTTGAGCCCTTAAACCACATTATTCAATAACCCCACTCAGAGAAAAAGTTGTCTTGAAACAGAAGCATCGTCATCTTGCCTATTTTGTTTTGAACGTCGTGAATATATGTTGCGCACAAACAGAAATATTTGTCTGCAAGATTAGGTGAATTTAGTCGCATAAGAAAAGTTTTTGCTGCGAAAGGAATCCTGTTGAGACAAATGAAATTCCTTTCAACCTCAAATTGGAGATAACGAAGCTTATGCCATCATGGTAAAAACACGAGACAAGTTTGCGGTGCAGAGGGTCGGATCCCAAGTATCAGCGGCTGGTCAGTGTGAGAAGGCCGGCCCGCAGGCGTTGTCATTATACTACCGCACTTTTGTAGATGTGTGTTCTTTGGCTTTTACTAAGCATAAAGCTACAAGACGTGATACATCTAGGAGATTCTGTAGTCCAAATGTACACGATGATCTCAGTAAATCAAACACATTTTTTTATGCTGGTGGCACTTATAAATCATCTAAATCTCGTAAAAATATTAGTGACGCTGTTATTAAAGCATATAAATTTTGTTTTGGGTTGGAAATTTCAAATCTCTACGCAAATTCGATTACACATGCTATTTCTGGACCCTATTAAAAAATTTTGACTAACTGTCACAATACTAAAAAACTTATCACAGTTGAGATACACTACTACTGCTTCATGAGGCATGCCTGAATCTAAAAAAGATTGTTTCTTTTGTATGACGGACACTCGGGGTCAAAGTGCTAAAAATCGTTTGAAAATCAAGTATTTTCAGTCAAGAAAAGTTATACATGCAGTCTTGATTTCAACTAATGTTGGTCCCTGCAAGGAAAGATTAGCAAACATCCATTTTGACAGAGATACCATAAAAATGGAAGATGTAGATTAAGTGCAAATGGATGCAAATGACGGAGTCCACAGGAGAGTGATATTGTAATGGAATCTGAAAATTGGAGTGCGAGTGAAAAGGATCGAGTCAAATAATGTGATGCTACAACTTTTCACTCAAGAAGAATTTAGTAACTTGGGGAGAAAGTTGGGACTATCAAAAGACGCTTTTAATGTTCTGGCCTCTAGCCTAAAATTTAAAAAATACCCTCTAGAAATCTGCAAGGATAACCATGTAAAGGAATAGGGACAAAAAATTCACACCTTTCTTTACTCACGATAAAGCCATTCATTTAGTGTATCGCAACCATATAGACGGGCTCATGAACACTATGCAAGATGGTGTCTACAAGGCAGAAGAGTGGCGTTTTTTTGTAGATTCCTTTATCAGAAGTCTTAAGGCGATAGTCCTGCATAATAGTAATGTTTAGCCCCTATCCAAATGGCACACTCAAAAGTTCTCAAGGAAAAGTAGGACAATGCAAATATCGTTTTTGAGAAAATAAACTATCCTAAACACCAGTGGCGAATATGTGGCGATTACAAAATCGTAAATTGCCTAAAAGAGTATCATTACATCCTGGGTCTTCAACACCACTTGTCGATGAAACGAAGATATTAAAACCTCCACTTCATCTTAAACTTGACTTGATGAAAAAGTTCGTGAAAGTTTTGGATAAGGAAGGTCAGTGTTTCAAAAACATAGCGAATAAAATGCGGTAACTCAGTGAAGCCAACTTAGAAGCAGGAGTTTTTGATGGTCCGCAGATCCGAGTCTTCTTCAATGATGCAAATTTCAGAGCCCACATGACAGAGAAAGAGAAAGCTGGTGGATTAGTTTTAGCGAGGTAGATCAAAATTTTTTGGGCAAAAAGAAGAGCCCAAAATATAAAGAGTTAGTAATACTATGGTAAAAAACTATCACACTTTGTGCTGTAATAGGAGTATAAAGTTACATTGTTTAGACTCGCATATTGATTACTTTCCAAGAAAAATCGGCGATTATAGCAAAGAACGGGGAGAAAGGTGTCATCAAGACATGAAAGATATGTAGAAACGTTTTTAGGGAACATGTGGTTAGAATATAATGCCAGACTATTACTGGACTTTGAAAAGAGATACAGACAAAAATCATAAACGGCATTTACTCCGTAGATCTTTTGAAAGTAAACAAGTGCGTTGCCATAAAAGGGCTAAAGAAGATGAATAAAGGTAGTATCTTCATTGAGTTTCATTTTTTTATAACTTAATCCTTCTTTCACATGTAGTCAATTTATCTTCTTTTTTTTATTATTTGTGGAAGGAAAGGGAAACACACTTTCAAAAAGCACCCCGAAGAGTAAGAGGCCAGTGGGCATTAATAAAGCACCCAAAATTGAACAGAAGCCTACTAGGTCCTCGTCGTTGTTCCTGGGTTCGGAAAAACGTAGGTTCTCCCAACGAAAGTCTCATTCTCACCGGTTTATGGTATTTCGGAGTTGTGGGGTTATTGAATAATGTGGGTTAAGGGCTCAAGAAGCATGTATGGCTCGAGCATACTGTGCTTCAGGTCTTCAACAAGCATAAGTCTCTTACTTACCGGGTTCTGGGGTTTCGGGGTTACTGTATTTTGAGTGTATGGGGTTAAGGGGTTATGGGTTTAAGGGATTAAGGGGTTATGAGGTTTTTGGGATTGAGTAGTCAATGGATGGAGAATTTAATTAGGGATTTGTGCCTATTTTTCAAGGTTTAGGTGATAGACATATTCAGACTCCAGAGGTAATCTTTTCTATTTTTTTGTGGAGCTGTGATATTTTTTATTAATTTATCATTTTAATTCAATATTAATTTGCTTGTTTTATTAAATAAATATATTTTTTGGATTATATGTATTTAGTAGTTATATATTATATTTCTAATTATTATTCAATGTTATTTACCACTAGATGTAACGATGATTGCTAATAAGAGGTCCAGCGTCTGCACGAACCTCATTTTTCGAAGCAGATGAAAAATTAATTAATTATCTTCACATTTAATTATAGCCTGGTTTAAGTACAAGTGTATATCACTGAATTCGTTGAAATTTATATTCGTCATATGAATTTAAACTGAGATAAACTTATCCAATATTATTTTTACAGAAAATAGAATGACATTATAAAAATTTGGCGCAAAAAACATGTTTATTATTCACACGTTGATTACCTTTTAACCTACGCTAGAATTGATAAAAATTTAAATTTAAGATTATTATTATAAAGAAAAATTTAGAAACAATTTAAAATAATCACTTTTAATTCAAACTTCATCTTTTTTGTTCAAAATTTATCTTTTTCCTTAAAAAATTAATTTTTTGGTTAAAAATTTTAACTTCCTAATTAAACAACTAAATTTTCAACCAAAAATCAAATTTTCAACAAATTACAAGAAGTTCCAGCTGAAAATCAATATTATAGCAAAAAATTAATCTTTTCGGTTCAAAATTTATTAAATATCTAACTCCTACGCTATTGGTTGTGCATTAATCTTCTTCAGGTGAGAATTTATTTCCTTGAAAAAAAATTTAAAAAGAATATTTTTTTGATTTTCTGAAATTTTTTTTTTTGCCTAAGCAAAAATTTCTCTAACTAAAAAGTGAAACTTTGTATTTCTTTGTGAAAACCATGTCTCTTTTTGTTAAAAATTTGTCTTTCATTGGTAGAAAGTTTACCTCTTGGTTGAAAGATTAATTTCTTTGGTTTGAGGGTTTGTTCAAAAAAAAAATGAAAATTAGGTTTTTTAACTCTAAATTTAACTAATTCGTATTTTTTGGAACATAGAACATATGTTAAATATTTAGGATGGAAATTCATCTATCAAAATAAAAAGTTTACTATTTTGTTAAAAATGTATTTTATTCATCTGTCAACTTAGTTCTCAAACTCGAAATCAAATGTGTTTAGTATTTGTCTTTTTTATTAAAAAATTTATCTTCTGGATTAAACATTCCGATAGTTTATTAATAATAGTTTATTTCCTTGATTAAAAATTTGATACATTAAGTTTAATATAAATATTTTTAATTAAAACGTAAAATTTTTTTTTAAATTAATTTTTGTTTTAAAAAAACAGTAATTTTCAAAAAAAACAAATAAACTTTTAAACGAAAAGAGTTTTTGATCAGTTTTTTTTATAAAATAGTCTTAGACGCATTAAATTCCGAATAATGTAACGTATAAAGTCAGATGATTTTTTTATAGATCATATTAGATTTGAAATGAAGGAACACACATTGCATAGTCTGACTATAAAACATTTTTGGATTTTTAAATTCTTATCTCAATGAGAAGGTATTGCTTTTATGGGGAAATTGGCTTTTGCGGTTTTTATTAAATATGAGCGTGTTGAGAGTCACTGATTAAGAAAAAGAGATTTTGCTTTCCATTTTAATTACCCTTTAGCGAAATTCATAAAGACCAAAAAAGAAAGGTCAAGCTTTTTCTTGTTGTTGATAAGTGCATTAAAAATAAAGATTTAAAATGTTTTTGAACATCGACTTATTGTGGAATGCAATAAATTGTTTAAAAGCAACATTGTTTACCTTAATTTAAAGAAATTCGAAAGAATGGAAAAACGACGCAAGAAACAATAAAATGTTGACTGCTAAAAATGTTCATCTAAATATCGAAAGTCTTTTAAATTAAAACCAATTTGTCAATGGATCTATTTTACATGCGGTGGACTGACTTCTTCTTGGATCAATCTGGTGACCGTGTCGTTTGTCATTTCTTTTTACCTGTCAATAAGAAAATTTGTTCTTAGGTTTGCTTATGCCTTCTAGGTGGAACAATGGCCATATAAGGAGGATTGGCAGAAAAAAGGTCCATCACAAGGAACATGAGAAATAGGTTTGCTATTGGTTAGTTAATCAGAAGAATAAATTGGCTCTGCAACAGAAAAAAAACATTATATTTTTTTAATATGTTATTTAAGGAAACCCTTGTGGCAATGTTATGATGCAAGACTGCGGAAAAGCAGAAGTTAAATTTCAGGACGTTACATTACGACGAATTACGTTTGCTGTAAGTTACATTATTAGCAAGTCACATGACGGTATTCTCTAATCATATTAATTTAAATTTCAGGAACAATGAGGCAAGTCAAATTTGTTGTAAATCACATTGCCTTAACTCTCATTTTGTGATATTCATTATCGATGAAAAATTGATAGATGACAAGATTCGTCTCAAAATATGTTTTAATCTAAATGTTATAAACAGATCCAAACGATAATATTAAGATTTTCAGCTTCCTGCCTCTTTAAAGAGGCAGGAAGCCTCCTTAGCAGCTTCCTGCCTTCTCTTATAAGAAGATAGGGAAATCTACTGTTCGGACTGTATGTGTTTCTTGAATCTCGCGCTTCGCGCTGGATAAGTAATTATCTTCATAGTTCGCTCGATAAATTCGTTGCATTTGGAATGCTTGAATAAAACATTATCAAAAAGTTCTTGTTCAGATCGCAGTATTTACCTGCGTATTTATATTCTGCATATTCTACATAATCAAGTATAGGTAAAGATTACGATGCTCAAAGCTTTTTAGCCTTTGAGGTACACATTTTTAACATGACAATCGCACTGCGCGCTCGATTTTTAACAGTAATGTTTAAATGCATATTTTCTGAACTACTTAAAAATAAACAAAAAAATTAAATTCATTTTTTCAGACATGTTTCTGTATCTCGCGTTGTTATGCTAAGAATAGGATTTTTTTTATATTGTCTTTTATTGCTGATGCACAATATCCTATAAGACTTCTTTTAGATTTCTGACGTATCACGTGTCTTTCGGCGCAATATTGGAAATAATGATTTTCTGCATATTGCTTGCAATAAATAAAAACAAAATAACGAATTCTGTTGCAAAATGATTAAAATACATTCTTAAGGATTTTCTAAAGCTATTATTTGTCTTTGGTACTTTTTTCGTATTTTGAGTCGTTTGGCCACTACTTTGTCAATCATAAATGATGAGATTGTAATAAATATTTACAAATGTACCTTTTGTCATTTTTCCACAAATTTTTCATTTTTATTTTTATTGCCATTTTGATGATTACGACTAAAACTACGTATTCTATCAAAAAGTATTTTATTACAAATTTGTAGCTCTTTTTCAAGCAAATAATATTTGTTAAATCAATTCCTTTCGTAACTTCTGTATTTTTTAATTTTTGTTTTTACAGGCTACAAGATTGTCATAACAACTTTTTCAACTTTCTCGAAAAATCTAAAATTTAAATTTTTATTGCACAAAAAGTAATTAAAGAATCAAAAATTCCATTTGACGGACAAACTGCGCAAGATATGACAAATGATGATTGGATGAAAATTGTGTACGCAAGAAATATCTACACATTTTTTATGGGACCCTTTTTGAAATAATACATTTCTCTGGATAGCTGCGAATAAAGAGTAGAGAAAAATAAAGAATAAATGATAAAATCATGTT
>JAAAKG020041593.1:0-18946 GCA_010014905.2 Druon quercuslanigerum
GTAGACTTTTTCGACTTAATATTTAATGTGTAGACTTTTCACGTGGTGAATTAAATGTGTAGACTTTAATGTGTAGAATTTAATATGTAGACTTTAATGTGTAGACTTTAATGTGTAGATTTCATGTGTAGACTCTCATGTGGTGTATTAAATGTGTAGAGTTGTCTGAAATAATTAATAATTTTCAACCATAATTTTTTACTTTGGGTTGAAATAAAAACATTTATTTCTATAAAATACATTTTTTATAGCATATTCAGTATGATCATTGCTTTGAATCAAATAAAATTTCTTCAAGATTTTGTTCTCAGTGATAAAAGTGTAAATGTCCACTTTATTTTACCGAATGATATCTATGTTTTGTTTAAATATTGCTTAAAGGATCTTTTGAAATAAGCAATTTTTAGAATTGTGTGATTTTTTGGATTATTACTTTCTCTACTAGGAATAGATTGGTTCAGAAGCAAGCACAGTCTACTACCATTAAGAGAGGCTTTGTAGTACTGAAAAAATGTGAGGCTAGAAATATATTTTGGGGGTTTTTATTTACATACTTTAAGATTAAAAAATAAAATATTATTTTATAAGTTGCTCATAAAAAATTAAGTTTTACACTTTTTAATCTCAAAGTTCTTAAAGAAAAAAAGCTTTCTTGCTAGCTCAGACCACATTTAAAAAAGGCGTCCTTCTATGAAAAAAATCAAATTAATTTTTGAACGTTTATTTTCAAAAGTAAACAATAAAATCTCCACGTTTTAACATCCAGGCTCATAAAGGAAATAAACTAAGCTTTTGTTTGAAATTGAAAAGTGTAAAAAGTGAAAAAAGTCAAATTTCTTCTGAAATTTTATTTTTTAAGATCAAATATTTATTTTAAAAAATGCTTATAATCAATTTAAAGTGCACGCGAAGGATCTATCATAACTGTACGCATTGCCCAAATTGGACTTCGTTCGAAATTTTTTGATTTTTTTAAAGGTACACCCTTGAGAATTCATGCCCCATTGGTAAAGAAGTTGAAAATTTTTTTCAAGAAAATGTTTCTTAAATAATTGTTTTCTAAAAAAAAAAACTTTTCACAGTTTTTTAGAAAAATTTATTTAAAAAACAATTACATAAATCAAAATCTCTTTATTTTTATGGCGTCTATAGATTTAATGGCATTGATTTAGTGGCATTATTTTTAGGATGTAAGTATATTACAGAAAAAAATGTTCATTGTATGGAAAGGAAATAATTAGGAAATACAAAATTACAATAATTTTTTTAGCTTCTTCATCGCTTGCCTTTGATTTCGAATCGTTTTAAAAAGTTGAAAAATGCGTCATTTAAAAACAGTTTTGTACCTAATCTTTATTTTGATTCAGAAAGTACCATTGTGTCGTAAAAAACCAAAAGAAGTATTTTATTAAAAATTTGACGTCACACAGAAAAATAAATTTGTTTATTGAATAATTTTGGCACGTACTGTAGTATTACCTAATTTTTTGTAATTTTAGCCCTGAACGATCAGAAAAAAGGCTAAGTTATAAGATAAATGCCATGACGTTAGAGAGTCTGAATTTTTTTTACCTATTGTGTTTAGTATTTTCAAAACTATTTATTATACTTTAAAGATACTCAAAATCATAAATTTTCTCTTGTATAGGTTAGTTTCATAATTTTAAACTTTTATCCAGGTTTTCTAGAAATACATTTTTTGCAAAAACTACTTCGCAATGTCTGACCATATCTCAGTATTTTCTACTTGTGCGTTTATTGCCACTATGCTGAACGCATTAGAAGAAAATCTGTACAGAAATGAAAAATCTTAAATTATTGAACGAGTTGATCAAAAAAATAGATCAAATACATACGCATGATTTTTTCATATTTATTTAACTCATATTTCTTAACATATTAGGAGGTTTAAAGGATTTCCAAAAGATTATGTCAAATTTTGAAATACTTTCACGGATTTTAAAACTTGTCCAAATATTTCAAATAATATAGAAATTTTTTATCGGTTTTTATGAGATTACAATTTTTTATGGGCATTATTTGTACATATTTTGCGGGATTTTTCAAGTTTTTTACATTTTTACAGATGACAAATTAAACATTTATCAATATCATATCATATCAATAAAAAAATTAAATTTAAATTTAGTATTAAACTATTTGATTGAAAGTTAAACTATTTTTTTTTAATTTATATTTTTTAAATATTTACCTGTTAGGTTGAAAATTAAATTATTCTATTTCTTGAAAATTAGTCTTCCGGGTGAAAAAATCTATTTTTGAGTTGATATATTTAGATGAAAATCCATTTTTTTAAGATTCATCATTTTGATTGAAAATTCATATTTTTTGTTGAAAATGTAACTATATTGTTGAAAATTTTTTTTTTTTGTTGAGAAATAATTTTTAAAAATAACAATGTAACTATTCCACTTTTAGTTGAAAACTGATATTTTTTATTAAAAATTGATTTTTTCTAGTTGGAAATTCATGTATTTTGTGAAAAATTCGTCTTTTTCGGTTGAAAATTGATCTTCCCGGTTGAAAGTTCATCCTTTTTGGTTAAATATGGAACTATTTGTTTCTAAATTAATTTTGTTTCTTTGAGGATTCAACAATTTTGTACAAATTAAACTATTTGGTTAAAAATTAACTTTCTTTTTTTCTTTTGGTCTAAAATTACACTATTTTTTTGAAAATTTAACTTTTTGTTTGAAAATTAACTTTTTTCTTAAATAATTATATTTTTGCGTTAAAAATTTAACCATTTTTTATATAATTCATCCTTTTGGCTTTAAAATGAAACATCTTTTAAAAATTCATCTATTAAGTTGAAAATTCGTGTTCTTTGGTAGAAAATAACCTTCTTGATAGAAAACGCATCTTGTTGTTGGAAAATTTCCCCGCACTTTCCCCACACTTGTGCACAGACTTTTTAAAACTAAAGCTCAAAGCATCGACATCAGTAATTTGTTGATTGTGAATTCTCTTTTGTTAAAGCTCCTTCGGCTTTAAAGAACACATTCTCATCACGTATTTTGTGAATCTGTTTAGTTGTCTCGTTAATTGAAAAAAGTTCAATAGGATACATTTTTGGAATTTTTGAAGATTATGAATAACCGTACAAAGAATTTTTGAATTTTGAAAAAAATTGGTCTCAAAAACATTCAAACTGCGCTCGATTTTTGAATTTGTATCGAAAATGGCCGGATCAGTGGGTCTCGAAACGTGGCATTTGACACAAACTGGGAGGGGGGGGGGGGGGCAAATTGTACACAAATCTCTTATGAGAATGTAAAAATGTATAATTTTTCAAAATTCACATCCTAGGGTGAAATTTAAACTATTCCATTCTTAGAAAATTAATATTCTGAATAAAAGATAATATTTTAGAGAATAGAACTATCTTCTTAAAAATAATTTTTTTTCGAGAATTTTTTCAACTAACAATATCACCATTTAGCTTCTTGTTTAAAATTGAAATTTTATTAAAAATTGTTTTTTTGTAGTTGACAATTTATGTATTTTGTTCAAAATGCATTTTTTGGTCAAAAAGAATCTTCTCCGTTGAAAATTCTTCCTTTTTGTTTAAAAATGCAAGTTTCTGGTCCTAAGTTAATCTGCTTTTGTTGAGGATTCAACAATTTGCTAGAAAATAAATTTATTCTGTTGAAAATCAACTTGCTTAGTTAAAAATTAACATTTTTGGCTTAAGATTATTTATTTGATTAAAAGTTAATATATTTTTATTAAAATTTAAAGTTTTGGTAGAAAATTCACTTGTGACTTTAAAAGTCATATCTTAGGGTTAAAATGCAATATTTTAGTTAAAAAGTCGTATGTTTGACTTTACATTCACGAGTTTTGTTAGAAACTGATGTATTTAGTTAAAAAGTTATGTTTTTAAAAGAAAATAATCTGCTTGCTAAAACAATTCATATTTTTTTATTTTTGTTTTTTTTTTAAATGAAATAAAATAAAAATGAAAATATTATTTTTAAATAACAATTTAAATGTTCCACTTTTAGTTAAAAACTGATATTTTTATTAAAAATTGATCGTTTCTAATTGGAAATTCATGTATTTTGTGAAAAATTCGTCTTTTTCGTGCGCAAAATGATTTCAGAAGGCGATACTGAATTTGTTCAAAACTAAACTGTTTACATACTTTAACTTTGAAAATTAATCTATTGAAATAAGAAAGCCTTATGAGTTATTTAAGAAAAATGTTTTTATTTTTATTTTATTCCATTTTTTTCATTTGAAAAATTCATTCACCTCTTTCAAATTTAATTTTTTTGGAAAATTGTCATTTTTTAATAAAAATGTATTTCTTGTCTTACAATTTTACTATTCCATTTTTGGTTGAAGACTTATCCCTTACATGTTAAAAATTTTTTTTTTTTTTTTGGTTAGAACATTATTTTCATTTGTGGAAAATTCAACATATAATTCGACTTGTAATCTGAATTATTAAAATGTTTCATATTGAATTTAATGTGTTATTTACCTAGATTTTATTTGATAGAATTTTTTTCTTATTATTGTCCTATTTTCGTGACATCTTATCCGAATTCTTCTGCTGATGTGTTGTTCTTTTAAAAAATTGTGAGGGAACTCTCGATTCGTGCTCGATTCAAGGAAAATAGGGTACTCGAGCGAGGAACCAGACGCAGCTGGTTGTATTACGCGGTTCCTGGCATTCTGGACCTGTGCCAAGTTGGCTGCACATAAATAAATACAAGTGTATACATATACTTAACACGTGCATTTACACACACATATGTGCAAGGCTCTCATTTGCAAACATGCATTGACACGAGCCTTCATGGGCTACTCTTGATGAGTCAGTCTTGACATTTTTTAGGAAGAGAAAATATGTAAATCCGTTTTAGAATTTCTTCCAACTTATGTTTACCAACGCAATGAATTTATTTACAAAATTTATGATCAATCATATCAGAAGATATAAATATATTAAACTTTAAATATTTTGTAAATAAACAGTAAAAAGGAATGATTCATATTTTTAAATTTAAGACTCAGTACTTAAATTCACATTGTAAGGTACTAAATTTAGACCACTGATTCTTAAATCTAAATGTGCTGAATTTAATTTAAATCAATTTTCTGGTGTAACATCCTCAAGAAAGTAAAAAGAAAATACTTTAATAAATAAATAATAAAAATAAAAAAAAACTTAAATTCAGAGATAAACTTAAATTCGGCAAAGGATTTTGCTAAATTTACGGGTACCTTGAAATCGTTAAAAGTTTAAAAATTTTCAATTTGAGATCTTTAATTTTTAGCATACACTATCAATTCATCAAATTCTAAAATGGGGTTTTTAAGACTGAAACAATTAAGAATTAGAAAGTTTCCATTACAAATTTTTTTAGTAAAACATGTTTTACGTTGATGAAATTGAAATGCAAATTAGTTCATGTATTTATATTCTCATCCTAATTAGAAGGTTTTGGTTATATCTATTTGCAAAATTCAAAATACAATCGAAAATTAAAAATATGAATTATATGAAATTTTTGAGTGTTTTTGAAAATTCAAAAATCCAAATTTTGAATGTACAAAAAATTAGTAAAAAATAAACAGTTCAATTTTGCAGTCAAATTATGCAAGATTCGAAAAAAGATGAATAGACCAAAATTATGAACCCAAAAAAGATTAATAAGTTTGTTAATTATTATTTTTTTTGAAGCATATAGTTTTTGTTATAATCATGAAAAATAAATTTTTTTTAAAATTTGGGCAAACGACAAAAGTTATGAAAAAAGTTATTAAACAAAAGTTGCTCATCCTAAAAAGAACTAATACATTTTAATGAATTATTATTATATTATTATTATTAATTGATAGGATGCTAAGTTCTGTTTTAACCGTATACAAATTATATCTTCCAATTTTATCAGAACCACTTTATGCGTATTTTTGGTTTGAATGGTAAATAATCATATTTAAAATAAACGAATTAAATTGATAAAAAAATGGCACAACTTGCAATAAATAATTGCAAAAATACATATTTATTTATTTTATTTTCATTTATTTATATTTATTTTAATACATACTTGCTATAAATAACAAAATTGTTATTTAAGTGGGATGAGCAGTTTCTTCGTGATTATAAAAAGATTGCAATGCTAAAATAAGAGTGCGAAGAACGAGATACGTGATGAGAATGTGCTCGTTAAAGCTCAAAGAGCTTTATCCAACGAGAATTCACAATCACTAAGTTACGTGTTCGAGGCTTTGATATATAATTTTAAAAATTCTGTGCATAAACTAGGAGGAAGTAGAAAGAATGAGGGCGCAGTGCGAGGTTAATATATAATCGAGCGCGAAGCGCGAGAAAGAAAAGTCGCGCGCCACAGGCGCGCTTAAACTTCTGAGCAGAATAAATGATTTCAGAAGACGATAATGAATTTCTTCAAAACTAAACTGTTTACAGACTTTAATATTGAAAATTAATCTGTTTAAATAACGAAGCTTTAGCAGTTAAATAAATTTAAACGGCCGATTGATTGTTTAGAAACTATTTTCAATTATTAAATAATTTAATACTAATAGATTCATAATTTAACTCATTTATTCCATTTTAAATCATCCAAGTACTGTTTTAGTGTAAAACATTCTATTTTAACCCCTTTAAATAAAAAATTTTAATCACAAAAAGAAATTTTTTTTCATATTTAGCAATACTTTCTTATTTATTTAAAGCAAGATATTTTAAATCAAATATTCAAAACTAAAGAGCTTTTTGAAAGTGAATTGTTTGCAATAGAAAACCTTGAATCGTTTAAATTTCAGAGTGCTAAAATTAAACTTTAAACGTTATAATTTTAATTGCTTCATTAAAAAAAAACATTTGTGAGTGAAAGTGTTGAATTTTTTATTAAAATAACATTCAGTAATGAAATTTTTTTCGAATTGAAGGAGAAAATTTTTAAAACATTGTTATTGAATTTGAAAAGAAGAAGTTTTACTTTTATTGAACCGGCATAGGCATATTTTAAATTTAAAAATTTTGATCGCGGTTGAAAGGAAATTTTGATTTTCAATATTTTATAAATTAGAAAAAGGATTATTTTTATTTTTTAACATTTTTATTGAGTTGGCAGCAAGGGAATTTTGATTTTTATCTTTTTACTGAATTGGAAGAGACCCTTTTTTTATTCATAATTTTTTAGAGTTGGCAGGTTGAAATTTTTTGTTATAAGCTAAAAAAAATCTGACCGAATTTTCGGGATGTCTAGTCCATCCCCTTTTCCAACTCCCCCAATTTTCAGAACTAGATATGTAAGGGATGAAATTTGAGTTATTTATTTTTTCCTGCACTGAGAAAGACTATGTTTTTTCTTTTTCACATTCATTTTTGGTTTCAAGGAAGAATTTTTTATTTTCAATTTTTTTCTGAGTTGTAAGAAAGAAATTTTTGTTAATTCTTTTTTTCTAAACTGGAACATGGAAATTTTGTTATTCGAAAATTTTTTATAAAGTTCCGGGGAAGGAAGTTTTGGTTTTCCTTTCATTCTGAATTAGAAGATGCTTTTTTCCTTTTTAGAATTTTTATTGATTAGAAGAGGGGAACTTTTTGTTTTCAATTTTCTTTCTGAATGAGAACAGATTTTTTTTTGGTTTTTAACATTTTGGTGAATTGGAAACTAAGGAAATGTTGAGTTTTAAGCTTTTCTAAATTGGAGAAGCCCCTTTTTTCTTTTTCATCATTTTTATTGAGTTGGAAGGGTAAACATTTTGTTTATTAATTATTTTTTTGATTTTGAAGAGGGCGCATTTTTTATTTTCAATTTTTTGCTAAATTGAAATAAAAACATGTTTTATTTTAAACGTGTTAATGCATGTGTTTTGACCAGAATTCTTTGAACTATGCAATTTATAAAACTAAAAATGTACAATTTAGCAATTTCATAGAATTTTAATTTATTTAATAAAAAATTTTTAATTGCTCAAAATTCGAATGAAAATATTTTCAGTTTTATGATTTCGAATTTTTGTATTTCAGTTTCCGTGAAAATTTAAGTGAATCTGAAAATAATTCCAATCTCTTCCACGATGAATGCGGTCACACTAATTTAAGTCTTTAATAACTAAATTTCATAATTTAATCACACATATGTGTTTTTAAACTAAGATAAACTTTACTTGAATCCAGATAGGCCTTCGCTTAACATAAACTCGCATCTAAATTTAAACTAAAAAAAAGGGTAAAAGTGTAACAATTTAAATTATATTTTCTCTCATTAAAGCATTTGTTCTTACTGAAAAAGGTACGTTTGAATTGTTAAAAAACAGCATAATAAATATATAAACCAGTTTTTGACAAGCAATAAATAATTCAGAGAAGACCTATTTGAAGATACTTTGACGTGATCGTGACTCGTCACCTTTAACACGATGGCAATGACTTTCTCGATTGCTGATACGCAATTACATATAAATATCATTAGTGCTGCGTTTTCAGGAGGCACTTTGCCAGCTTAACGTCGTAATGCAATACATTGTCTTGACAGTAACCATAAATTAAGCAGCCGCGAAGTTTTAAAACTGAATGACCTGATATAATAATTATCCTCGAAAATAACAGAAATACCTGCTATAAAGTGATAAAATTTATGTTTCCAATCTTCTATACTCTCTTAGAATGATCCAATGAATTGGCACTGATTTCAAGTGAAATCTGTAGATTTCAATGATTCACCCAGCGGAATTCCGTCACTGGTTTTATCAATAAAGTTTACTGGTTGGGCATCTATTTTTTAATTCCGTGTGGCGATTTTGACAGAATGCAGATGGCGCCACTGTTTCGGTCCAGAAAGTATTCATTTTACATGCAAATGAGTATAAACTTGTTAACATACATTTGAAAACATTATAAATGTGATGACGTATTAGGATGATAGCAGTTTTTGAATTGTTGATCATAAATTTAAAGTTGAAAATTTTAAATTCAAGATGGCGGATCCAATATGGCGGCCAAGGCGTTCGAAATTCAATTTTGTTGACGAAACATGATGAAAACGATTTCTTGGGGGTTTTTGTGGTCGCTGATCATGAATTTGAAGTCAAAAATTGAGCCCATTACGTCTGGATTTTAAGATATTTGAGGTTATGTACCCCAGAAAATGGTGTTTTTGGCTACTTTTGAGGTTATGCAGAGAAGGTATAAAATATTTTAGTGTTTTTTGTTTAGTTGCATCATATAGTACTACTCTTCCTCTTTAAATTGAGAGTTACGAGATATGTCCCATTAAAGCCATGACTTGAAAATTTGTACTCATAGGTATTCGGGGTTGCCGATTACGAATCTGAAGTCCAAATATCAAAATTTTCAAATTCAAGATGGCGGATATAAAGTGGCAGATTCAAAATGCTGATCTTGAATTTAAACATTTTAATATTTCCAGAACGCTGATCATGAATTTGAAGTCATAATTTAAAAGTTTTAAATAGTGGATCCAATATAGCAAAACCAATATGGCGGCCGAAACGTTGGAAGTTCACATTTATTAGCGAAACGTGGTAGAAATGAGACCTACGTGATTTTTGGGTTCGCTGATGATGAATATGAAACCGAAATCTGAAAGGCGATGGATCCAATATGGCAAACCGAGTATGGGGAATTCAATATTGAGAGTCCCTTGTCTTAAAAACCTGAAGCAATGGGCTAATTCTGACCCCGGATTCAGATTCTAGACAAAAAATTACTTTGGAAATTACTCAAATCACCCCCCACTTTCCAGCAGCGAAAACCATATTGGCCGCCATATTGGATCCGCCATCTTGAATTTTCAATTTTTAACTTTAAATGTATGATGAAAAATCCAAAAAATACTATCATCCTAATAAATCATCACATTTATTATTTTTTCAGATATATTTTAAGAAGTTTATACTCATTTGCATGTAAAATGAATACTTTCTGAACCAATAGAGTGGCGCCATCTGCATTCTGTCAAAATCGCCATACGGCAGCAAAAACTAGATGTCCAACCGAAAATGTTAGGCCCAAAATTAATAATTTATTTTAAAAATTCAGTTTGGAAGGGGGGGCCGGGTTGACAGTGAATGCCCCATATATATATATATATATATATATATATATATATATGATATTTTTAACAATTCTAAGAAATTTTTAAGACTTTTTATAAGTTCTAAGGAATTTCAAACAATTTTAAAGTATTGTATATATTTTAAGGAATTTTAAAATATTCCAAGACTTTTTAAAATTATTTATATTAATTTGAAAGGATTTCAAAGCCCTTGAATTATTTTAGGATAAAAAATTTTCTGGAATTTCGGAAGATATCAAATGATTTTGCAGTACCTATAAGCTTTTAATATTATTTTTTAAGATTTCACGGTATTTTATAAGGTTTCCGAGGATTTAAATGATTGTAAGGGTTTTCTAATACTCCTTAATTTATTTTAATGAATTTTCCATATTAAGTTTTGAAAAGTTTTCAAATTATTTTATTAACTTCAGCTTGAATTCTTACTAATTTTTCCTGGTTGCTTTTTAATTCTTAGAAATTTTAATTGATTTTTTTTAATTCAATTGATAAAATTAATAAATGATTTCAAATATTTTAAGGTATTTTTTTAATTCCTTGCTATTTTTAAGAGCTTCAGAAAATTTGAAGGGATTTCGAATAATAATTAAGGGTCTGAAATATTTTAGGATGTTTTGAAAAATTCCCTATTTTTTTATTTTATTTTTTTTATTTTAATTGTTTGAAGGGAATTTTCCCATTTTTAAATTATTTTTAATTTATTTGAATTATTATTCGGTTATAATTAATCCTCAATACTTTTAAGTTCCTTGGAATTCTCTTGAATTTGTTCAACTAACTTAAATTTTTCTAAGCTCATTTCAAAGTGACTTAAATCAATGTTTTTTCTTATTTTTTAAATTATTTTAATTTATTTAATTTGTTTTGATTAACGTAGAATCGAGTTTTTTGATTTTAAACAATTTTTTAAATCCATTTTTCTTACGAATTTATCCTGAGTTTTTTATTCTTCGAGCGCGAAAAAAGTACACTATAAACCTGATAAAAAGTACCCTTTGGTCCCTACATTTTTTCTAACTATTTTCTCAAAAAGTAATCTGTTTTATTTGAACGTTTAACAAATTGTTCAAAAGTTAAAATATTTTGCTAAAAATTAGTTGTTTTTTCTAATAATTTTTTAAAATATGCATCTTTCAATTGAAAATTTATCCCTTTAATTAAAAATTGCTCTCTTCCATTTAAAAAATTAACTATTTGTTTGAAAATTCATTCTATTTGCTTAAAAATTCAGGTGTTTGTTTCGAAAATTCGTCTTTTTGGATTTAAAATTCAAAAATGTATTATAATATTTAAATATTTCATTAAAAAACAACTACTTGTTATAAAAATTCATATTTTTTGTTGAAAATTTAATTACTTGGTTAAAATATTAACTATTTTTATAAAAATGTAACTATTCAGTATAAAATAAACTTTTTTGTTAAAAGTTCATATTTTACGTTTGAAAAATCAACTGTTTTGCAAATAAATCGTCTTTCTGGATTAAAAATTCAACAATTCGGTTGGAAATTGGTGTATTTTGTTGATAATTTATCTGTATTGGTATATTAATCTTGTTGGTGCAAAGTTCATTATTTTTGGTTGAAAGTTTAATTTTTATGTGAAAACTTTTTTTTTCAATAAGTTTTGATTTGAAAAAATATCTATTCCATTTTTAGTTGGTAATTTATCCTTCGTATGGTATACAATTAACTGTCGAGTAGAACATTCATGTATTTTGATGAAAATTCGTCTTTCCAGTTAGAAAAGTAATCTTGTATATTTAAAATTCAAATTGTTGTTAAGGATTTAACTAATTGGTTTAAATATTCATCTTCTTATTTTTAATTAAACTTGTAGAAAAATCCGTTTTCCTTGTTGAAAATTAATGTTTTAAATTAAAAATTTAGCGATTTTATATTTGGTTCAAAAATATCTATTTTATTTGAAAATTCAACTATATTTCATCAAAAATTCATTCTGATTGATTGAAAATGCATAATTGTGTTTGAAGATTGAAATAATTTGTTTAAAAATTCGTATTTTTGTTGTTCAACTATTTCAAAATTTGTCTTTTGGTAAAATTGCAACTTTTATGGCTTAAAGTAAACTTTTTTAATTTTAAAATTCAAGTTTTAGGGTTGAAAATTCAACTGTCGTCGAGAAAAGTCTTCTTTTGCCTGAAAATTTCAACTATTTTTTTGATAATTCTTTTGTTTCTGCGTAAAATTTTAAATCTTAGTTTTTAATGCAACTGAGGTTAAAAATTAATTTTATCTAGAAATCTGAGTGATTTAAAGTTTTAAATATTGAATGCAATATGGCATTTACATTAACTTTATTAGAAAATTTTAATTTTAATTTTTAGTAAATTTTAACACTCTTAATAAGGTATTTTAATAAAATTCTAGAGAATTTGTTCACAAGAATTGATGGATTTCAAAAATTTAAAGAAATTTTAACATGTTAGGATATTATGAAAGATTGCAAGGAATTTTCAAGAGATTCAAAACATTTGAATTTAATATTCAAAGACTTTTAAGGAAATTCATATATATCATCCAATTTAATTTAATTTTGCGGGATATCAAGAAAAATTTTAAAGAATATATTGAGAAGAAGTGAGCGATTTCAAAGGATTTTAAAGATTTCCAAACATTTTGAAATATTGGAGCTATTTTTCAAGAGTTTAAAGAATTTAAAAGATTTTAGAACTTTTTTTTTAAATGTCCATAAAAAAATAGTTTTAACCAAAGATTTTAGAAGATTGTATAATCTCGTTTTATATTACATTTTATTAGGATTTATTATGATCTCAGTCATTCTTTAAATTGTTTAGGTTATTCTGTGACATGCGTAGCTCGTCGAGAAATCTAGAAAAATGCATGACCAATAATAAATAATTGAAGATATATGCTAGACTTTAAAAGATTTTTTGGATTTTGATAATTTTACTTTTGATTCTCGGTTTATTTTCCTTCACTTGAATAATGGAACTTGGGTTATCAAAATCACTGCAAAGAATTATTTTCTTCCGATTCTATTTTTACCATCCTGGGTGACGTTTAAGGTAGGTGTATTTTAAGACAGAAACCGGATGCTGGTTGAAACATTTGACAAGTCTCATTCAAAACAGTTTTTAAACGTTTAGCAGCTCATTATTTACTTAACAAATATAAATCAAAAATTTTTGTACATTTGCATCAAATCATTTTTTTTAATCAAATTATGTGAATCTTTTATAAAGTACATTTTATCTTGGAAATGTTTAATCACTTATTCAAGCTCATTACATAGTATGAGTAATAAACATGCATCACAAATCAAAATATTTCTAGGACACTCCTGTTCTGAGATATCTCTTATCATAGAATTAATCTGGCCATAAACAAAATTATCAAGTATTCGAGTCTCCGGGGGGTTTGTCCTTATCTCAAATTGACATCTTTGCTCAAATATGCAGAAGTGATTTTCTGCAGAAAAATAGGATGATTTACATCAGCCGGGATTCTATAAATATTATAAAGTACATTAATAATTAAACAAATTAAACAAGTTAAAAACAGATTAAAATTTATATCTTTGATTTCTTAACCTCTTTCTTGTAATAAAGTCAATGCTACGTAAATATTCATTTTTTCACAGATAACGGGAGCAACTCTCTGATTAGGAAATCGAAAATAAACTTTCGAATGAAGAAAATCGGTCTTTTTAAAATATCGATATCGGGCTTCAATCCAAAAAATAGCCTTACATCTAGTTTTAAGTTTAAACCAGACTAAACCAGACTTTTTTCTGTGAAACCCTCGAAAGAATGTTGAATTTTTAGGGAAAGAACCCATTTAAAGATTTCCTTATGCTCAAATGATAATGTTTACTAATCGACGTCTTTATCAACTACACTTTACATTTTTATTTACTTTAGAATAAAATTAATTATTTACCTGCGTTAATTACCTTTTTAAAATCTCAGCACCTTTAATGGACTTGCAGACTTCTCAACCATAAATTAAACTATAATTTTCAAAAATAGCAGCTTATTTCGAATACAATTTTTTAATTTACTTATCTTGCAGGTAACTCTTTTCGCTAACAATTTTTGTAATTACTGTAAATTTGTAGAATTGACATTTGTAGTCGGAAGAAGCGATATAATGACTGCAGATACACCGGACATCCTGATAAAAAGTTTAAACATAGCACTTATCCGTTATGAGTCAAAGATTCCACAGAGGAGTGGTGTCTTGAAAAAATGACGTTTCAATCTTAAAATTTATTATCTAAACCTATTTTTGGCCTTTTTTATAAGAAAAAAAAACAGTAGTGAAGTATGACAAATTCAATTCACGTTCAAACATGCTACCTTAAAGAGATAAAGAGTTCTAACCAATCATAACATATATTTATCTTATCTCTGAAAACAATCCGAAATTCTTCTTTTAATCAGTCAAGTAGCTGCCACTATAGACGTATAAATCCTAAGTCAATTATAAAACAGCATAAAAGTACATTACAATTCTTTTATTCTCATTGCAAAAATGCAAGGGACACTCCTTTTAATTTCTAACTACGTTTTCTGCGTACACTCTCTTACCTCTTAAAACAAGCCTTGAATCTAGCTAACTAATTAATTATTCTCCTAATTACTAAAAATGTAATTTATAGAAAATTTGTGGAATGAAAAAGTACGGGATCGTCGCTGTTGGAAGTAGAGTAACTTGAGCAACTAAATAATTCTAGGAGTGGTTCTGGCAACTATAGGAAGATTATTATCAACTACTACGAGACTTGCAAAATATGGGAGACGTTTGTCGCAAGGCTAGAAAAAGTACATTAAGTAACTTTCTTATAATGTACAATCTCTTCCAGATCTTTTCGGAATCACGTTTAAAAAATGTAATGATACAGAAACAATCACCTAATTGTTTCATTAATGCTTGCTCGAGAATGAATTATCGTCATGTGAAATCAGCACTAATATTTTCTAATCACATAACCTTTATTTATGTACCTTATAAGTTGGGTTAATAGAATGTTGGTCTTTACCAATTATGTTTACCTTGTGATTAAGCTCACATTTACCCATTAGGTTTATTTTATTTATTTATTTTATTGCAGTCCAATAATCTTTTATTTTAAGAATTCTGAAAATGAGAAAGCAAAATCTCCAAGATTTCCTCTTCAGCCTTTAATATCTGTAAACAGAAGAAAAAACTTGCTAGTGAGCATCAAGGCTGGTGAAAAGTGTCGAGTAACGTGAGTGCAAATTTCTGTATATAAAAAGAGAGTAGCGAGCAGACGAAATAAACTAGTTAGAGCCTTCGCAGACGACCTCTCGTTTTCATTCGCTAAACATAGCCTTGCAAAGAAAGAACAGCATATAATATACGTCCCACGAAAGTAAACAATGTCCTTTATTTGTTCTTCCGCTACTCTTTATCCTAGTCTCAAGGTTGGACGTCCTCTTTCTAAAATAAACTTTCTCGATTTGGTCTTCGATGCCTAAGAAATCACTAATATTGTCCTCGCTGGCTTAAAATAACGTGTCCATCCATTAGAGCCATTAAATATAATGATGCTCTTACGAGCAAGTGCTCTCTGCCCACTAAAATTTTCATCAAGAACTTAATTCTGTCTCACTTGCCTTGGTTGGATAAGATAACGATTCTTCATGGATAAGATAATTTCAGTTATGTGAGGGATATTCTTGACACCAAACTTAAAAAGCTTGCACTAAATCAAAAAGTCTCCTTAATCTAGAATCACGTCAGAGCTGAAATTGGAAACTAGGATTAAAATTCTGGTTGTGAAATGGTAGCTTATCGTTAGTTTTCTGAGATCCGATTGATCTATTAATGACTCCGAATTTATTTGTTATAAAAATGTAACAACTCTTGCGTGTTTTACAAAATATAATAGATGGTACTGCAACAATAAACATAGTGAAATTGCATTTTTTTTAAAGTGATCGGATGATGCAAGGAGGATCCTTTCTCGATTCTTATTAGCCTACGGAATAAAAGGATTATTAGCAGGTTTAAAATTGTGGTTGTGAAATATTAAACTGTCGTTAGTTGGGAATTTATGGTTGTAATGAATTGTATTTTTATGAGAGTTTGCTAGAATGATTTTCTTTTTTGATATCCGATTCATCTATCAATGATAAAGCGGTTATTTGTTATACAAATGCGAGGGGGCTATTCACAAAGAATTCATGTTAGTATCTGATAGTCAAGACTACTACTAAGTACTGCCCGACTTCTAGAAAGACTACTGAAACTACTCTAGCGAATACCAGTGACAACCAGATACGACTAAAGATGACCAGTGACTTATCCATTGTGATTTTCGGAGATAGCAGGCATTATGATTTGGTTGTCTGTATTGCATTACCCTATAGATGAGTATATTAATTTTAATTTATAAAAAGGAAAAAATAAGTATAATTGTGGGGCTATTAAAAAAATGCGTTATAATATTATTATTTTTAATAAAAAAACAATTTAACTCAACCAAACGAGAAGAATGTTCAACAAAATAAGCTATTGATTTTTTACTACTAAACAGTTGCATTGTTAACCACTAAAAATATCAAAATTGATGAATTTTTAACCAAGAAAGATTTTAGTTAAATTCTCAACAACAAAATATGGTGCATAAAAAAAGTTGATTTTAAACCAATAGTTGAATTTTATACGACACTAAATGAATTATCCAGCTAAAAAGACGAAATTTTAACAAAACGCGTTTAATTTTCAATAAAAAAGGATAACTTTTTCACAAAAAAATTCATTTTAAGTGAAGCAGTTGAATTTTTAACCAAAAAAGATTTTAATATTTAGTCAACATTGGTTGAATTTAAGCAAAAAGATAAATGTTCAACAAAACAGTTTAATTTTCTACGAATATAGATGGCATTTTACAAAAGAATGATATGAATTTCCAACCAAATAGTAAACTTTTGAACCCAAAAAGAATACTAAGAGTACAATACAAAAATGAAAGCCCAATACAAAAGGCGAATTTTCTACTCATAAAAGTTTAATTTTTGAAAAAAATTACTTTTTACCAAAAGCGTAGAATTCTTAACTCTCAGCAATGAATTTTCGACAAAAAATTTAATTACTAAATAGGAAAGATGTCTGCTACAAAAAGAAAATTACTTTTTAATCAAATGTTTGAATTTTCAGAGAAAATAGAATAAATTTTAAACAAAATACAAACAGTTGAATTTTTAACTCATTAAAGACGAATCTTTTTTACAGACAGTTCAATTTTCAACAAAAAAAGGCCATGTTTCAATAAGAAGTATGACTCTTTCACAACAAAAAAATGAATTTTCAAATCAAAAGAACGAATATTTTATTTAAAACAGTTCAATTTTCGACAAAAAAGATGAATTTAAACAAAATTGTTGAATTTTTAACTTTCATATATGTGTTTTCCACCAAATTTTCCAATTTTCGAACAAAAAGAGCTCTTACTAAAATCCAAATATTTGAAATTTTAAATTAAAATTACAAATAAGAAAGATGAATTTTCAATGAAAAAGGAAGAATTTTTTTAAAAAAGTTAACTTTAAATGAAAAACATTATTTTTTAAACAAAATAGTATAACTTTTAAAACGCAAAGATTAATTTTTAACAACAAATATCATTAATAAATAGGAAAGATCCTTTTTCTACCAAAGAAAATGAATTTTCAATGTAAAATGACGAATTTTGTACGAAAAAAGATGACTTATTTAACAAAATAGTTGAACTTATAACTTGCAAATATGAGTTTTAACGTGAAACAGACGAATCTTTTTTGAAAACAGTTTAATTTTTAAGAAGAAACTTTATTTCTAAATAAAAAAGATGTCTTTCTGGCCAAAAAAGATGGTTTTTCAGTACAAAAGAACTAATTTTATTTTAATTGACGAAAAAGATAGATTTTAACAATAAATTCATTTTCAAATAAGAAATATAACTTTTTGTCCAAAAGAGATGAATTTTCAATCTATAAAGACGAATTTTCTATTTAAAAAAGTTTAATTTCTGATGAAAAAGATTAATTTGATCAGTCGAAAAGGACGAATTTTCTATTAAAAAATTTTAAGTTCTGACGAAAAAAATTAATTTTATGAAAAGGTTCATTTTTAAATCAGAAATATGACTTTTTAAACAAAGAATTTTAATTTTTAATCCAAAAGGATGAATTTCCTGTTCAAAGCAGTTTCATTCCCGACAAAGGTATAAATTTTAACAAAATGTTCATTTTCAAATAAGAAAGATGAATTTTTAATTCAAAAAATAAGAAAAATGGACTATTATAATTATTTAACACGAGCTAATGAACCAAAAGTTAGAATTGCATAGAATTGCATCAGATAACAAATATCGAGACAAATAATGTGGACGACAATGCTAAAGAAACAGAACGAAGATCGAGAAGATCTTTTGCGCATGATCAGAGCAGCCTCTTTCGTACGAGATCGATTGAGATCAATTTTCCGAGTTTCACCGACTTCCTACGAAGTACTAGGAAATGCTCAGAGACTACCAAAGACTTTGAAAGACTTCTACTGACGACTTGTGACGACTATAGGGACGACTTTAGGATTTCGTATAAGTTAGTCGATGGTCGTCATGAGAATTCTCCAGTGAACAGCCCCTCGTACTAATGTAACATATCTGGGATGGTTGACAAAATATAATAGATGGTACGACGTTAAACGTAGTAAAATTGCAATATTTTTAAGTGCATGGATGATGGAAGAATGTTTCTTTCTCTGATTGCGATTAGCCTGAGGGTTTAAAAGGACCTTCAGCAGATTAAAAATTTTTCTGGTGAAATAATAACTTGTCTTTATTTG
>JAAAKG020041604.1:0-18945 GCA_010014905.2 Druon quercuslanigerum
TTCCAACAAAACATATAATAGTTATATTTTTCGTCAAGAAAAGTAATTTAGAAATAAATTTTTAAATTTTTTACCAACAAAAGTAATTTTCAACTAATATCCGGAATCTTTTAAAAACAAAATACTTTTTCTTTAAGTTATATGGATTCTCATATAAAAAACACTTTTTTTAAATTAAGAATAGTCAACAAAGTAGTTTTTTCAACCAAAGAATTGAATCTTCGTGTAAAAGATACATTTTTTACCAAAATATATGAATTTTTTGCAGGAACAGATAAATTTTTAACAAAAAATGGAATATTTATATTTTTATTCTAAAATTATTATTTAAAAATATTAATTTTTAAATATATAAAAGTAATATTCAACAAAGTAATTTTTTAAACCAAAGAAATTATTTATCAACTAAAATGATGAATTTTCGACCAAAAAAGAATAATGTTCAAAAATATACATGAAATTTTTACTAAAAAAGATAAATTTCCAACAAAACATATAATAGTTATATTTTTCGTCAAGAAAAGTAATTTAGAAATAAATTTTTAAATTTTTTACCAAAGAAAGTAATTTTCAACTAATATCCGGAATCTTTTAAAAACAAAATACTTTTTCTTTAAATTATATGGATTCTCATATAAAAAACCCTTTTTTTAAATTAAGAATAGTTAACAAAGTAGTTTTTTCAACCAAAAAAATTGAATTTTCGTGTAAAAAGATACATTTTTTACAATAATACATGAATTTTCTACTGAAAATTCATGAAATAAGAATTTGAAACAAAATAAACAAATCCACAATTGTAGACATAATTTTTAACTAAGATGAGGAATCTTTAACAAAAAAAATTAATTTTAAGCGAGGAAGATGTACAATTCTTCTTTTTTGGTCGAATATTTATACATTTTTTATGTTATTTTATTATAATCTTATTTCTATTTTAATCATTTTATTTTTTTAAAATAAACAATATTAATTTGTTTTCAAAAATGGATTCAGTCTGCTAAGATTAGACTGTAGACCACAACTGTCCAATAAGCGAGTCGAGCTTGACAAATGAATCAAGAACAAGTCGGAATCTCTGTTCAACCATCCATATGTCTGGACTTCCTGGAAAATCATTTATCAAATCTTTTTTCACCGCAGCTTCTTAATCGCTTTTTAAAACATCTTTTTTCATTATCTTTTATGCAATTGTTGATGCGAAACAGTAATAAAAAATGGTTTGAAAAAATTTTTGCAGTTAGAAATTTTTGTGGAAATTGAATTTTGAGAAGTGTAATAAATTATTTCAAAAATAAGTCACACCAGAAAGAATGATCGTATAGACCTAAAGTTCAAAAATGGATTTATCGGTAAATTTCACGCAATTAATAATAAATATTTTAGAAATTATTCTTCGTTAAAGATTCATAATTTTAGATTGGATAAATTCAACTGTTTTTCGAATAATATTTTTTTAAATTTGGATCCAAATATAAACCATTACATTTGTAGTTTCGAATTCATCGTTTTTGTTTGAAAACTCAACTATTTCGTTGAAGATGAACTTTTTTGTTGAAATTTTAATTTGAAATGTCTGAAATTTTTAAAAATCTGTTTGAATTTTTTAAAGAATTTTGTGAAAATTATATTCATTTAATCTTAACAACAAAAACAAAAAAGAAAGAACTTTATTTATAAAAATATTGAAACAAATAGTTTTACTTAAACATCAAATTTATTTCTAAATTTTTCTAAACATTATTGATAGAAAATAAAATTGGACATTGGAAATAATTGTTTCATTATAGGAAATAATTACGTTTTTACTATTTCGGCACCACAGTATTGTACGTAAACTTTCGTTGATTTTAAAGCAAATGAAACCAGAAAACATTCTTGGACACAAATTTTAATAGTTTAGGTTTTATTTTAAAGGAATAATTTTTTGTTTTTAAGATTTCAAAATGTGTGCGAAAAGAATTAAAAATAACGTAACATATTTTAAAGGACAATTTTGCAATTTTTTTACATTAAATACGTTTAAAAGAAATTTGCGTAAGTTTGAGAGATCAAACTCAAAATCATTTTAAAAAATTATTAAACATTAATTTTTGGATACCATTCAAAAAGATTTCAAAAGATATATACAAATTTTAAGGAGAAAAATCTGAAATATTTTAAGGAAATGTTTTTTGTTTTGAGAAATTAAAGACAAAAATCGAATTAATTCCAAAATATTTTAAAGAATTGAAGAGATTAAAAAAGAATTTTAAACTTGAACAATTTTTTGTAAATGTAGATTCTTCATAATATTAAAAATAAACTTTAGAAGCATTATAAGAATTTCAAAGGGTTTCAAAAGTCAAAAATTTTAAACTGTTTAGAAAAGAATATTAATAGCAAAAAAAAATATTGTTGAATGTCAGTCTCTTGTGTGAAAACTTTATTATAATCATGCAAAAAATAATTCCGCTGACAATAGAATTATAATTATTACATTTAAAATATAAAAAAGCCGCAGATTCAAATAAAAGTGTTTAATTTGTTCATAACAATTAAAAAATTCATAAATTTCAGCTGCAGCTCAAATTTTAATTTAGTGAAATTAAACTCATTAATTCGAAATCTTTTTGGGTAAATAATTAATAATATAAATAAGATCTTACAATTTTTTATATTAGGTTTTTTAAATTTTTTACCATCCCAAATAGAATCTATTGCCGTTTTCGGGTTGAGGATTCTTGTTCTTTTTAAAAGATGGAGACATAAGTGGACAGAAACACGATTTCCCTCGCGATATTTACATCTAGGTCTTGCACGTCCAGGACAGAAATGCGTGACTTAAGCAAGAATTATTTATTAAAGCGTCTCGATTTCTATTCTAAAACCATGATGCTGTGGGTGCTACTTCTCTTTTTTAAATTCCCTACCGGTTTGATAAAATAAGGAGTCTAGATCAAGAAATAGTAATACGAGGAAAGAAAAATTAAAATTTATGGTACGATGATCGAATTTTTCGTGTGCATATGTTCAAATTTGTTAGACTTGCAATATCAATTACAATTTAATTGTTGAAGGTAAAATAAAATAAAAATTTCAAACTTAAAAAAATTAAATTATCATTTTTTCTAAATTTTGAACAGTAGAATTTTGATGAAAATTCAACTGAGAAATATGGAACTGACTGAAATTTAATTATCTTCAACTTTCAATAAATGAAACTAAGAAAATAGAGAAAGAAAATTAAATTTGCTACAGCCGGATTAAATAAATTATTCTGATCCGATTTTAAAGGACTGAAAAATCTCTAAAGTTTGAAAGCTGCAAGACTAAAATTTTTCATAAAATATTTTTATTAATATTTGAAATCATTTAGAATTTGTTCAAGGATAAACTAGGTTTTACTATTTACCTGTTAAAAATTAAAAAAATATTATAATAACATATTTTAAACATTTATTAATTTTCACCAAAACTAATATCAGAATTTATAAAAAATTTAAAGGCTTTTTTCTACATTCAAAGTATTTTCTTGCACAAATAATTAATAGTTTATTAAGTCATTATCTTTTGAATAATATTATATTTCTTTTACACCTGTGTGCGTCTAAACTTTAAATAATAATATTAACCAATTTGCAAAAGGATTTCATTTTCAATCAATTCTAAATGAAGTATAATTATTAATTCATATAAATAATTATTTTCATTTAATGATTGTATAATATAGTATTATTGTCTGCTGTCACGTAGTCTCTCCTAAGCTTTTTTAGAAAATATTTTTTAAAAATAAAAAAATTAATATTTAAACAATTTTAATGAACTAAAAAAAAATTTCAAGTGCCTTAATCTTATGGGTTTGCTAAAGAGGTTAGAGATAATTTTACCGAATTTTGAAACTCCTGACTCTGGAAAAATACACCGACAAAAAAACGAATAAAATAGAAATTTCCAGGAAAAAATAAAACTAAAAGAACTGTTTATTCGCAAAATTTTAAACCAAAAATTTTTGAATTTTCTAAAATATTGAATTTAATCCATTTCAAATTGCGAAATTATTATGCCGAATTATAGAATTCCCAAAAATAGCCGAATTTTCAGTTTCCTGAAAAAAACATTTATTAGAAAAAATTACGGAAAAAATAAATCTACCTAAAATTTTTGTCAATATTACTAAAATACCCCGAAAGTGCAACTTAAACCAAGTAGAAAAATTCTGAAATTTTAAATTGCCAAAAATATTAAATTTATGAAAGTTAAAATTCCCGAAATTCGTATATATATTTCTCAAATTTTGGATTTACAGAAATAGTAAATTTACGAATTTTCAAGTTTCCGAGACAAAGATTTATTAGTACAGTTCATTCAGCATTATATAATTTTGCCAGAAAAAAAATATCCCAAATGTTAAAAAATACGGAAAGTATAATTGCTAATAAAGAATGGTTATTTATTTAGAACAAATGGGCAACCAAGATACAGATACTAATCATATAAATTCATAATTCGAAAATAAAAACAATAGCATGGTTGATAATTTCTAGAAAGTTTAATTTAATGCAACTAAAAAATTTAGAAATTTTGAATTAACCACAATATTAAATTTATAGAATTTAAATTTCCAGAAATTCAAATATTTCCAAATTATCAAATTTAAAAAAAGGTAATTGCCGAATTTTTTAAGTTCTAAAAGAAGAAAAGATTTATTAGTACACTTGATTCGGGGGGAAATTAGTTTGCCATACCATAAAAAACCCAACTGTTGAATAATACCAAAAGTATTTGTAATTACAAAAAGAGAAATTTCCGGAAAAATAAGAGTGTCAAATGGCCGCAAAAGATTTTACTGATTTAAATTGCAGAAATGTTAAAAGTTTTTTTAAATCCTAAGATTTTGAATTCCCAAACCTAGTACATTCTTGAAATTTATTTTAATAAAAACTATTTAGATAAAGTCCTATCTCTAGTTCCTTATCTCTATTTCCTATGATAGCGCAATTTAGGAATTGCTAGCAAACGACTGAGCGAGTGATCGTAAGCGAGACTTCCAGCGAGAGAGAGAGAGAGAGAGAGAGAGAATGATAACGCAAATGCATCACAGTCTACTAATGCTATGACATAACCAATAATTACAATTTTTACTCTTCTAATCTAAGCACCTTCCGTTTCCTTTTTCTTTTAATTTTTTCAAATTCCTTCAATTTTCTCATTCGCTTCTCTAACACCCTCCAACTCCTTCGTCTATTCTTCTCCTAATCCATCTTCCCCTAAAATCTTATTCACATTCTCTTGCCAGCTTCCATTATCTTCCATTCCTCTCCTACATCCTTTCCATACATCTCTCATGTTTCCACCTCCCATTTAAATATTCCACACTTCCAATTCTCTTCCTTTTCCAACACATCCCCTCCCTAACCTCGTTTCCGAATCTAAATCTTGCTATTCTCGCCCATCTTCTCTCTCAATATCCCTTTTCAAAATACTTCGATACTTCTTCCTTTTTTATCATTTTATTCTATCTACTCCCTCTCCTCTCATCTTTCCTTCTATATCCAACACTTTCTCGCTAACTCCCATCCCTTTCTCTCCGACAAAATCGTCTCAAATTTCCATTCCCTTCTTTCTGCTCTAATACTTCATTTATCCCTTTGCACTTCTTATATCACCATATATCATAGCGTCTTCTAATATGCAGTAAATGTCCACCTTATATAGCTTTCTTCTAAATTTTCAATATCTTTTCTTTCTTTCCTTCCCCATATCTCTTCTCCGTAACTTAACACCAGCCATATCAGCGTATCAAATAGCCACACTCCATCTCCAATTTTTTTATCCTTCTTTTTCCTATTCCCCATATATATTTTATCACCCCTGCTTCTTTTTTATCCTTTCTGTTATATGAGCTCTATGATCTCCATTCTTTTGCAAGATATATCCCAAATATAAACACTCTTTTACTTCCTCTAACTTTATTCCCTTCTATCTCCCCGTTCATTCCTTCTGCCTTCCCCCTCCTTATATAAAACTCCTTATCTTTTTCTTTTCCACATTTAAATTCAGCTTTTTCCCATCTAAGTATTTCTTTAATCCATCAGGACATTCTGGCCGCACTCCTCTCACCAAGCAGAAACTATCTCCTACTTATTCTCCTACCTCTAATGTGTTTTTTATCTCTTTAAAAATTTCCAATTCTCTCTCTATTAATCCCTCTCTTATCCCCTTTTTCAACATAACTTTTTCTACTTCTCCTAGGTCTAATAAGTCGAAGGCCGCCTTTAAGTCCACGAACCTTGCTATCGTTGCCCGTTTTAATTCTTTATTCCTCCTTCTTTTTCTCTTTACCATCATGATCCCATCTACTTCTATTCCCCCCTTTACTAACTTCATTTTTGTTTCTACACCCTAATCCTCTTTTTAATTCTGCTGCCATTTTTTGCATATCCTCGTCGACATTTCCCTCTACCATATTGATATTTCTCACCTTTTCTCTAAACTATTCCTTTCCTCCTCTATCTTCTGTTCTGGTATTAGAATCCTCATCTATGAAAAGCCTGATCTCTTCTTTATTTTCTTCAATAATTTCTTTAATCTCCTCTGCTTTCTCCTTCATATATTCGGTTATATAAAAAACCACTATCTTCGACTTCTCTCCTCTCATATTTACCTCTTCTACTATTAGTTCTTCTTTTTAATCTTTTCTCTCTTTATTATCTATCCCTATTGTCCATTCGTTTCTTACTGCTATCACCGTTCCTCCCATTGTTCTGCCTTTTTTATTTTTTATTTACCCATTTTGAACTAGCAAATTGTAACCTTTTGTTAACCTTCCCCTTATTCTTTCCAATCCCTTTTCATCTAGTCACGTCTCCGTCATTATTACTACATCGCGTTGTGTCAAATTTCTCATAAAATCTCTATTCTTTCTCTCCAATCCTGCTATATTCGAGTAACATATCCTTTATTCTTGTCCAGATTCGTTTCCCGTCTCTCTTCTTCTTACTATTGATTATTTTCCTATCTCCCATTCCTCCTCTCCTCCTTTCGGGGCAACTCGCTTCTTACTATCTCTTTCCTTTCCTCATCCTAATCCCAACATACTCCATCTATCTGTATTCTCCCATATTTAACCCATGTTCTTCTTTCCTTTTTTATGTCCTCTTCGTTTATTTTCCTTAACTTATATTGCATCTTTCTTTCTACCCATGTCAAATCATCCTGTATTCTCTCCGAGCTTCCATATCACATCCTCTTCTTTATCATCAGTTTCCTCTTATGTTCTGATTTATTTAGTTTCACCAGTACCATTCCCTCCCCTCTTCGCTCTCTCCTTTCTACACTTCTCACTTCCTCTAACTCTACGTTAGCATCAATCCTTTTTAGTGCTTCTTCCACTGCTGCCTTAAGCTTTCGGAAATATAAAACTTTCGGATTTTAAAAAGGGAACATTCACCAAAAACGTGATACGTTAAGGGGGGCGGGGTCTTCCGAAGTATTATTCTCCATGTTAGGACTAATGGAAAGAGTGTCACGAAAAGGGGATAGGAGTTCAGAAATTCCTAAAAAAATGTATCATGCATTTTATTAACGCTCCGAATTTGGTTATTAAAATGTTGTGAATTAAATAATTTCAGCCATTTCAAATTTCAGATTTTTGTGCTCTTCCCAACTATTACTTTCAGAATCTTTTGATTTTGTTACTGAAAATTTTTTTTGTTTAGACGTTTCGCACTGTAGGGACATTTAGGGAGGTAGAGCTCGCCATTGGGGGATATAGTTTCAGCAGTTAGAAAGGTTTCGAACATTCAGGGTAGTTGAAATTGCAGCTAGTAAAGTAGCGGAAATGCAGTAAGGTTGCTTAGGCAGGTAGAAAGGAGGAGGGTATTTATGAAGGTTTAACAAGCAGTTAGGCGATCCCGGGCACTTAGGGAGGTTCTTTCTACAGTCAAAAAGGTAGAAAGCATTTGGGAAGTTGATTAGGCAGTTACCATATAAGGTTATCGGGCTTTTTGGGGGATCAATCTGGCATTTGCGGCTGTAGGTTAGGAACTTAGGAAAGTTGTGGGCATTTAGAGAAGTTAGAGTTACTGTTAGGAAGGTAGCGGGAATTTAGTGAGGTTAGTTAGGCAGGCACGAAGATAGAGGGTATTTTGGGAAGTTAAGTCGCCAGTTAAGGTTGCTTAAACAGTCATAAACGTAGCAAACATTTGGAGATGATAATTTGTCAGGTAGGACGAGAACAAGCGTTTAGGGAGGTTAGTCGGGCCTTAGGGGAGGTTGATTAGGCAGTAAGGATGTCAGTAGGAATTCAGGAAGTTTGGATGGAGAGTTGTGAGAGCTAGCGGGCATTTAGAGAAGTTAAGTTGACAATTAGGTATTTAATTTTGTCAGTTACGAAGGTTTTTGGCATTTAGGGAAGTTCTTCACTAGTCCGCAGTTATAAGGTAGCAAGCACTTTGGAGCTTAGTTACGCAGTTATTAAATTCAACGGACCGATAAAGATGTCAAACTGGCATTTAAGGGTTGTATGTTTGGCACTTAGGAAGGTTGTGGGCATTTAGGGGAGTGGGATCTACTGGTAGGAAGGTAGCCAAAATTGAGTGAGGTTCTTTGCGCACGTAGAAAAGTCGAAGGTATTTAGGGAGATTGGACCGGCATTCTTGAGAGTGACCGTGATTTGTGGAGATTGTTCAGGCAGTAAGCAAGGTAGCAGGCACTTTTTTATGTATCTTAGGCGCTTATCAAGATAGCAAGCATTAAGGAAAGTTAGGCGTTCAATAAGGAAGGTCTAAAGTACTTAGGGAGATCTGAAGTGCAGTTAGGCATGTAGATGGCAGTTAGGAAGGTTGGGCGGGCAGTTAGAAAGGCAGCGGGCACTTAAGGAGGTTGGTTAGGCAGTTAGGGAGGTTTTAACTATCTAAAGTCGTCGGACGTACAATTCGAAAGTTATGGAGAATTTGGGCAGGTAATAACGAGATTTATACCAAAAATTAAAATATATAATGAAACTGAATATTAAGTCTTAACTCAGAATAAGTAGGTTCCAAACTTTAAACTTTTATATATTCATCTAAGTTTGGAACGACGCTCGACTGCCATACGTACTTAGAGCCTTAATCACTTTTTCGTTGACACAACTCAAGCAGAAGCGAATAAAAGTTGAAAAAGTATGGGGATCGAGTTTGCTTGCTAAAGTTCTTTGGAATAGAGAAAAGAGTAAAGCGAAAATATAATCAAAAGAGACTAAGTTTAAATTCGACCTCTCGAGAAGTTTATCATCTAGGAAGAAGGAAGTAGTATCAGAGGGTTTATTTTAGAAACAGAGATTTTTTTGCATTTTCCAAAAGTTAATAATTTTAAATTACATTAAAACTGTTAACAGAAATTCGAATTGTTTAAAATGAAGAGAATTATGCGACCTATGATTTCGAAGCTGTTTTGAGAAATTATGCATTTGCACAATCTCCTATTAAGTTTAATAGATAAATTGGATCGGGTAGCATACATTGCAATTCACATCAGTTTATGTTAATCGTAACATAATTTGGTTTCATTGATGATCAGTATCAGTTTACTTAAACGCTGATTTAGTTTAAAGTGCCAAATCCCCTTTGTCAAAATTACCATAGATTATGTATGTTAATTACGTTTATTACTTGAAAATTGGCTGAATCTATATTTCACGGGATAATTCGAAGATTTTTGTTCATTTCCTTTTTAAAAAAATTTATAATTTCCCAATGAAATTTCAATTCATGTGAAATATAATACTTAAAAAAGGAACCAAAAGGTTTTTAATTGAATTTTAAAAAAGTTTCAGTAATAATTTAAAATTTGAAAAGTTTTTAGACAATTGGAAACAAAATTTACCTTTTAAAGATTTTGAAATAGTATTTTAAATTTTTTCAAAGGATTATAAAATTTCTAAAAATAAAACAAAATTCTTAAGACTCTTGGGACAATTTCACATAATTTACGTTTAAAATATGAATTTTTAAATGCTATTTAAACAAAAAAAACCTAAAACATTTCCAAAGACTTAGAAAATTGTCAAATCGGATTATATTAACTATAATAAACAACAGTTTAGTTATTCATAATTTCAAGATAATTTACTTTATTTAATGATTAAGTTTATTTCTAAATGTCATTATTGATAAAACACCATATTTGGATTGTCAATGGTTTTTTAATATTGGAAAATAAATCACTTTTTAAAGTTTTGCCACCGACAATAAAATTGCTAGAAAAATTTCAAATAATTAAGGTTTTATTTATGATGATTGATATTAAGCTTTTTAAATTTAAAAATATTTTCAATAAAATATGTGAGATTTTGAGGCAATGTTTATAAATGCAAACAAATTTCAAATTTTTTTGAATAAATTGAAGTTCGTTAAAAATGTAATTAGGAATTTTAAAAGCTTTCAATTAAAATCAAATATTTTAGAATTCAAAATAATTTTTTCAAATTTTTAAAATGTATTAAAATTTCTTTAAAACTTCTGAATTTTGAAGCATCTTTTAAAGTGACTTTAATTTCTTATAAGATTTGGTAAATTTTTTGAAATAAAAATTTTTCTAGATTCAACAATTAAATATTTATTTTTTATTTTTATTTTGTATTACAAATTATTTTTTAGCTCAACATAAAAAATGAAAAAAGTAAAGACAGTTACATTTTAAATTTAAAAAAAGTGTAATTAATATATAATAAGAGAAATTGTAGTGAAATAAATTGAAAATAACTTTGCACGAAATTAATGTCAGTTAAGAGGTATATCCAGAGGATTTTACTAATTCAAATTAGGTACACGTGAAGGATGGAGCTGGCATTTTGCTGAATGAACAAAGTGACGGGCTTTAGCGTGAGGCATTACTGTAAATCCATTAATCTTATTAAACGTATCGAGATTACAGTGGAAAGCTTATTTCGTAGTCAGCCACGTGATAAAAGTATGTGTATGGTCAGACAGTTTATGACTTATAATTTAAATGCTTAAAGCCCAGCTTTAACAGTGAGTTTAAAATGTCTGTAATACAAAAGTTATTTATTAAAGGGAACTAGTAATATTTACTGTTACGTGTAAATTTTTCTTAGTTACTTTAGCAATAAAGTAACTATTGGTGCAAAATCCCCTAAAATATTTGAAATATTTGTAAGTTAAGTAAATGCCGTAATTCTTGTAAAATTCCTGGAAATTTTTTTAAATCTTAGAAAATTTCTTGACCTGCTTCGAAATTTAGTAAATTTCTGAAAACAAGTAGAAATACATAGAAATCATTAGAAATTCTTTGAATGTTAATTGGGTTGAATTTTTTCTCGACATTTTTCTGGAAGAATTTTTCAGATTTGTAGAAACATTTAAAATCTCGTGAAACCCTTGGACAATCAACAAAATTATGAAATTCCTTGAAATTTTTTATTTAAATCTTTCAAAAGCTCAAAAGTCTGCAAATCCGTAGAAATTTGTAAAAATCGCTAAAAATAAAATTTAATTAATACCCTAAAGATTACTATAAATTAGATGAAATCTTCCAAAGTCCTTTAACCATAAAATAAGCTTTAAATTAATAATTGAAGCTTTCCACAAATCTATTAAAATTCCTTTAAATTTAATTTCACTTATTCCATAAAGTTCTCGAGAAAAAACTTATTCTTTTGAATTCCAAGAAATCTTTTCAATCCCTTAAAACACTTAGAGATGCAATAAAATCCTTGAAATCTTGTGAATCATGGTAAAATACCTTTAAATTCCTTAAAATCTTTATAATTTCTAGAAATCCTTGAAAATTTTACTTTCCACAATTTATTGGCCTAGAGATCCCCAAAAATGTTAAAAAATACTGCGTTGAGTAAATAAATCATTTTTATAGAGTTTCTAAATTTTCCTTAATTCTTTTAATATTTTTCCTTTAGTTTTTTATACAAATGTCCTTATAATAATTTCCTATAACGATTTTTTAGAATTTCCCAAAAAAATAATAAGAAAATTGTAGCAGAAAAATCCCTGAAGAGTTTTGAAAACAAAAAATGTTAGCGTTTACAATTAAACAAAAACAGTCGAATTTTTTACCAAATAGTTAAATGTTCTAACAATTTGTTACATTTTCAACACGATTTTTCCACACAAAAAAGTTGAATTTTGAAATAAATTATTAATTTAGAGCAATTTTTAAAAATTAAATCAATTGTATACGAAGTACTTAATTTTTCAAATAGGAAATATAATTTTTTAACAAAATAATAAAATCCTTAAAAAAACAAATTAATTTTCAACTTTTTATCCATAATAATGAAATTTCTGCAAAAGGATAAATTTTTAAGTAAATAGTTGAATCCTCAAACAAATATATGAATTATCATTCAAGAAAGATTACATTTCAATCAAGCAGTTGAAGTTTGAAATAAAAAAGTTTTTTTAGGAACAAAAATGGTATTTTTAAATTTTGAAATTTAGTAACCTAATTTTAAAACAAAAAAATTTTAGCGTGTACAATTAAACAAAAACAATCATATTTTTTACCAAATAATTAAATGTTCTAACAAATTGTTAAATTTTGAAGACGATTTTTCCACACAAAAAAGTTGAATTTGGAAATAAATTAATAATTTAAAGTAATTTTTAAAAGTTAGATAAATTGTATACAAATAACTTAATTTTTTAAATAGGTAATATAAATTTTTAACAAAATAATAAAATACTTAACAAAAACAAATTAATTTTTAACTTTTTATCCATAATAATGAAATTTGTACAAAAAGATAAATTTTTAAGTAAATAGTTGAATCCTTAAACAAATACATAAATTGTCATTCAAAAAAGAATAATTTTAAATAAAACAGTTAAACTTTCAAAAAAAAAGATTTTTTTATAAACAAAAATGGTATTTTTAAATTTTGAAATTTGGTAAACTGAATTTTGAACTAAAATAATAATTTAGAGTAATTTTTAAAAAGCAGATAAATTCTATACGAAGTAGCTGATTTTTCAAACAAGAAATATAATTTTCAACCAAATAATAAAATCATTGATAAAAATAAATTAATTTTCAACTTTTCGTCCATACAAAAGAACGCATTTTTAAAAACCGAGTTTAATTTTCATTCAAAAAGGACAACATTATTAAACTAGTTTACTTTTTAAACTTACGAAATGCATAAATGTAGTCAAAATTTTAAACAAAAAAATTGTCAACAAATTTAACAAAAAACTGCTAAATTTTGAAGCCAAAAAGACGAATTTTTTAAGGAAAACAATCTAGTTTTTAACTCGAAAAGCCAAATATTCAACAAAATAGTTCCTTTTTAACCCAGAAATATGATTTTTTTCCTATAAATAATTAACTGTGACTGAAAAAATTTTGTTTTTTTAAACCATAAGTGGAATAAAATCTACAACCATAAATAGGAATCTTCAACAAACAAAAATTTACTTTAACCAAATAGTTAAACTTTCTACAAAACTATTGAATTTTAAAGTCAGAAAAACAAATTTTCTATTAAAAATATCAGTTTTTAACCAAAATGATGAATAAATTGTAGTAATTTTTTGACACTATTTAAAAAATAAACTAGGTCTTTGATTTTTTAACCAGAAATATACAAGGATTGAGCAAAATATATTCAGGTTAATCCTTACTTAATTATTAAATAGAAAATGTCAATTTTCAATTAAAAATAACACGCTTGTACAAACAAAGAGATGGTTAAATTTTCAATTTAAACATTTTTTCCGTAAAAAAATTTTAAAAAATGTAGAAAAAAATTATATTTTTAACCAAAGAGTTTAATTTTTAAGTAAAATAATACATTTTTAAATTTAAAAAATGAATTTTAATCGGGGTTAAATTTTTAACCAACAAATAAAAATTGTAAAACGTAGTTAAATTATAACGATGTAGTTGATTTTTGAAGCAAAAAGTACGAATTTTTTATAAACTAGTTTTGTTTGCAACCCAAAAAGACGAATTTTTTAGAATAGCACTTTTTTTTCTACATGAAAAGTTAAATAGTAAAAAAAGTTAATTTATAACCCAGAGTTATGAATTAAATTACACAAATAAATTTTGTAACAAAAAATATTAATTTTTAAGAAAATGGATCATTTTTAATCGAATAGTTCAATTTTCTAACAAATTGTCAAATTTTCTAGCCAAACAGTCCAATTTTTTAAAGAAATTGATCAATTTTCTACTAAAATAAAGAATAAGTTTAAACAATTTTTTATAAATATATTAAACTTTAAACTCAGTATTTCATTTTTTAGCAAAATGTACAACTTTTGAAAAAATAGTTGATTCATTGGCTAAAAAATATTAATTTTCAATAAAGCACTTGATTTTTCAAGAAAAAAAGATTCGATATTAAATTTCTACAAAAAATACTACTACTACTACAAAAAATATTTAATAAAAACAAGAAGTTTATAAGAAAAATGAGATTTAAATTTTCAATGAAACGAATTGATTTTTAATAACAAAAGAAAAATTTATCAAAAGACTTACATTCTTTACCAAAGATTAATGTTTTAAGAAAATAATAAATTATTATTTTAAAATAATAAATTTTTAAAAGAATCCTTAACAAAAAACATAAATTTTTTGATATAAAGTGTTCCAACGTTTATAAAGTATACTTGAATTTTTCACTAAACGTGATGTCATTTTAACATAATAGTTACATTTGCAACAAATTAATTTAATTTTTTACCACATAGTGAAATTTTTATAAAAGTAAATTTCTAAACGCTGTAGTTAATAGAAAAATAATAAAATTTGCAGTGACTCGGTTAAAGGAACAAGTTTTTTTCTCTTCGCTTGAAAATATTTTATGCAATTTATCATATTTAAGAAGTAAAAATAGAATATATTTGTATTATACATAATCCCTATCATTTATTCGATTTTATGTTGAGAGAAATACCTGTTTATTTTTCGGCATGAATTGGTATTCATGCGGCGTATGTTTTATTTTATGCTTGATCGAATGATAAGTCACGTGGAAGAGGGTAAGGAATTTAACTTGTTTCTTCTGGACGTATACACACAAAATATGTTTCACATTTATCTCCTTTGGATCTAAAGAACTGTTAACTCAAGGAGTTAGACAAAATTTTTAAGTTCAATTTTCGACAATGAATTCTGCAGAAAAATAACTGCGCAATTAGGTTTTCGAACATAGAAGGTAATTGCTTTAAGATAACCGGAAAAATTTCGTTTCAGGTTTTTTTTCTAATAAACGTTTTTGCTTCAAGGAGACAGAAAAATATTTTTGAAAAAATTGTCGACTTTCAGAAGACGAAGAATTTGTAAAAAAATTTGTAAAAAATTTCCCCTAAATTTTCTTAGAATTTTAAAAGATATTGCCCTCAAAGAGTTAATTTTTTTTTAATTTCGACTTTAAGAAGGCGGACAAATGAAAAAATTAAAATATATAATTTATTAGTCTATATTTACACCAAATCAAATTTTAATTTAAAAAAAGGTTGAATTATAAAAAAAAAGATTTTTTAGATGAGAGATAAAAGATAAAGAAAGTGTCAAAAAATTATTGAATTTTCAAGGAAAAAAAATGATTTTTCAACAAAACAGTTTCATAAAACAGAATTTTTAAACCAGACATTTGAATTTCAAAAAAAAAACAATCAGTTTTAAAACAAAAATAAAATAGTTTAATTTTTCATGTAAATTTTAGTTACATTTTCAATCACATATTTTAAAATTTTTCGGCTAGCAAAAAGATGATTCTAAGTAAAAAGATTAAAATTTCAAGAAAAGATCCCTCTCTTTTCTATGCAGAAATGAAATCTTCCAACAAAGAGTTGATTTTTTTAAAATTTCGAATTTAAGAAGACCAAAAAATGAAGAAATTAAAATAAAAAATTCATAAGTCAATATTTACACCAAATGATATTTTATTTTAAAAAAACAGTTGAATTCTGAAAAAAAAAAGATTTTTTAGCTGAAAGACAAAAGATAAGGAAAGTGTCAATAAAAATTGTTGAATTTTTAAGGCAAAATGATGATTTTTCAACAAAACAGTTTCATAAAACAGAATTTCTAAACCAGACATTTGAATTTCAAAAACAATAATCAGTTTTAAACCAAAAATATAATAGTTTAATTTTTCATTTAAATTTTAGTTACATTTTCAATCACATATTTTAAATTTTTTCGGCTAGCAAAAAGATGATTCTAAATAAAAAGATTAAAATTTCAAGAAAACATCCCTCTCTTTTCTATGCAGAAATGAAATCTTCCAACAAGGAGTTACTTTTTTTCTAAATTTCGACTTTAAGGAGACCAACAAATAAAGAAATGTAAAAAAAAATTCATTAGTCTATATTTACACCAAATCAGATTTTAATTTATAAGAAAACGGTTTAATTCTGAAAAAAAATTTCAGCTGAGAGATAAAAGATAAAGAAAGTGTCAAAAAATTATTGAATTTTCAAGGAAAAAAAATGATTTTTCAACAAAACAGTTTCATAAAACAGAATTTCTAAACCAGACATTTGAATTTCAAAAAAAAAGAAGACAATCAGTTTTAAACCAAAAATATAATAGTTTAATTCTTTATTTAAATAATTAATGAAAACTCATATGAAAACACAAAATATCTTCAACTAAAAAAACAATTTGTTTAAAGCCGTAAAACTTTTGACAATTAGTTAAATTTTCAGTCACAATTTTAAAATTTTTTCGGACAGCAAAAAGATGATTCTAAATAAAAAGATTTAAAATTTTAAACAAATAGAGGAAAATTTAACTAACATAAAGAATTGTAAAATAAAAATATTTAATTCTGCCAGAAAAGAAGGAATTTGAAAGAAAAAAAAAGTTTTATGGTTAAAGAAAAAAGAATAATTTTTAACGAAACCTTGGGATTTTTAACCAAAAGGATCAAATCTCAAACGGCGTGTAACCAGTTGAGTAAGCAGTAGCACAATTTTCAACTAAAAAAGATCAATTTTTAATAAAAAAAACAAATAAATTTTTTAATGGTTATTCATCATTTTTTGATGAAAATTGTATTACTTTGATGAAAGTTGAAATATGTTGAAAATTCTTTTTATTGACTGCAAAATGAATTTTCAACATATTTCAACTTTCATCAAAGTAATTAAATTTTCAACAAAAAATTATGAATCCCCATTGAAAAATTTAACAGGCAATAAACAAAAAATAAGTATACAAAACTGAAGATATGAATATGCAACTATTAAAATTAATTTTTAACAAAATAATTGTACTCCCAAAAAAAAGAACCAAAAAAAAAGAATACTAGAATTTTAAACAAACTATTTTAATATTAATATAATATTCGACTTTTTAACTAAAATTAACTTTCTATTTAAAAATAATTTAACTTATAAGAAAGTATTTATGTATTTTTATTTGGTTCTATTTATTTAGTTTATTTGGAAGCGAAAAAAATTGGAAAAGGGGTCAAGTTTCCTGGAAACTGAGTAAAGAAGAGGAATTATTTTAAAAATGATTAAAGAGGGAAATATCAATATTTTTTCTGAATAATGTATTTATTTAGTTTAATTTAATTAAATCCATTTAATTATACAGTATCAAAAATTGTATGAAAAATTTAGTCAAAATTTAATTTTAGATCAAGAAAGCCAATTTTCTTTTACAAGAGACAAATTTTGAACAAAATAAATTAATTTCTATTCAAATCGTCGAATTTAAAATTAAAAAGATAAATTTACAATTTAAAAATGATGCGTTACATTTAAAGTTATAGAACATCATTTTCAAGCAGAAAAATTAATTTTATACCAAAAAAATGAATTTTCTATCTGAGAAAATGGTTCGCAAAAAATTTTTTATAGCGAAATACGCACTTTTTCAACATTTCATCAATTTAAAAAAATGATGTTTAAAACAAACCAAAAAAACCATTTGATTTTTTAACTAAGATGTTTTATCTTCAACCGAAAAAATTAATTTTAACAAAATAATTCGACTTTCTACCAAATAATTTATTTGTCAACAAAAAAAATGAATTGCCAAACCAAAAGATCGAGTTTCGACCGAAAAATACAAACAATTAAAAAAATATTTAAATTTTTAACTACGAAAAAAAGGAACTAAAAATTATAAATTTAAAATATAAAATAGAATAGAAAATTTATTTATTTTCATACTTGTGTTTTTTCTTCCAATCTAAGAAAATAGTTCGCAAAAATTTTTTTAGCGAAATACGCACATTTTCAACATTTCATCAATTTAAAAAAAAATACTTTTCAAAACAAAACGAAACAAACGATTTGAATTTTTAACTAAGATGTATCTTCAACCGATAAAATTAATTTTAACAAAATAATTCGACTTTCAACCAAATAGTTCGTTTTTTAACAAAAAACAAGTTAATTGGCAAACCAAAAGATCAATTTCCGACCGAAAAATACAAACAATTAATAAAATATTTGAATTTTTAACTAAGAAAATAAAACTAAAATTCATAAATTTAGGATATAAAATATAATAGAAAATGTATATATTTTCATGTTTGTGTTTTTTCTTTCACGACGAGCAAAAACGATAATTTCCATTAAATCCTTATTAATAAATATTTATTCTATTCATGAAATTTTTCTTTAAATTTCTATTAGTAAGATTTTTATGAAAATTCTTTTTTTTTTACTCCCAAAAAAATACTAGAATTTTAAACGAACTATTTTATTATTCAACGAAAATGAAGAATTATGATAAAACAAATCTGTAACCAAACATTGGTTACAGACTATTTTTATTTGGTTCTATTTATTTAGTTTATTTTAAAGCAAAAAAAATGTGAAAGGGGTAATATTTCTTGAGAACAGGGTAAAGAGGAATTATTTTTAAAATATTTAAAGAGGAAAGTATAAGCATTTAAAAAAGAGCCTCGGTGGCTCAGTGGTTAGACGCTCGGACTTCACCTCAGAGGTCCGGGGTTCGATCCCTGAGCCG
>JAAAKG020041615.1:0-18944 GCA_010014905.2 Druon quercuslanigerum
ATGGGAAAGAGTAAGGGGAAGATTACCAAGAGGTTACAAATGGCAAGTTCAAAATGCAAAGAGGAAGAATAAAAAGGTTTAATAGTAGAAGAAGTAAATATGGGAGGTGAGAAGTAGAAGATAGTGAAGATAGTGGAGATAGAGGAGGGAGGGAATGGGGAGAAGAGGGAGGACGAAAATCAAAAGATAAAGTACTGAATGGGGATGGTAAGAAGTTGTTAAAGACCTTGGAGGAGTTGGGATAGTTTATCCTAAACGGAAATATAGAGGGAGATGAAGAAGGAGAATATACACGGTCAGGAGCAGAAAGGCGAACGGTAATTGATTATGTGATAGTGGATGATGAAATAAGAGAGAAGGTCAAGAAATTAGAGGTAGGAGAATATATTGATTCGAAAGTTTAAAGAATACAAAAGACTTGAAAGATTTGAAAAATTACAAATTCAAAAATTCAAAATACAAAAGAATACTAATAATTCAAAATATTTCAGAGAATACAAAAGAATTAAGAGAATTCAAAAGTTTTTAGAGAATCCAGAATAATTTAGGAGAGTTAAGAGCATATAAAAGACTTAAAAAAATGCAAAATAACTCATAATATATTTTCAACATTTTGAGAGTTAAAAAGAAACTTTACAATTTCTGTAGAATTCCTTTGAGTTCTACACAATTCAGAATATTCAAAGAAATTTAGAAAAATTTATTGTGTACTATAATGATTTTAGGATCATTAAAAAAATTTTAAAGTGCAGTGATTTTTTTTTTGAATATTTTTAAATTCTGTACAGTTCAAACGTATTCTACAGAAATAAGTTTTATTCTAGTCTTTTAAAATGCTTAAAATATGACTGATTTTTTAAAATTATGTGTTATTTTTTTTGAAATCAATAGAATACCCTTCGAACTCTCCTGAATTATTCTGAATTCACTAAGAACTTTTAAATTCTCTAAAATATTTTTTTCTATGAATTATTTTGTATTCTCTTCAATTTGTTTTTTAATTATCTAAATTCTTCCGGATTTAGTGAATTCTTTGGAACTCTGCCAATTATTTTGCAAACTGGAAATTCTTTTGAATCCTCTGAATTCTCTGATTTCTCTAAATTACCTCAATTATTCTCAATTTAAAAATTTTTGAGTTCTCTTAATATTTTTTTAAAACTCTGAAATATTTTTTATTTTTTGTGTTGTTTTATATTTTATTATTTTTCAATTGCCTAAATTTTTTTTAAATCCGTAAATTGTTTTAAACATTCTGAATTCTTTTGAATACTTTTAATTCTTACAAATATTCAAAATATATAAAAGGACTTCAAGCTCACTCAACGGTTATTTTAATGATTTCAAAATAAATGAAAAAGATTTTTAAAAATTCAGTAATATCACGAGAATTCAACAAATTCAGAAAAGTTTAAAGAGTTCATAAATTTTTTAAAAATAATTCAGAGAATACAAAAGAATGCTGAAACTTGAAATGATTCAGAAGAATTCAGAGAATTAAGAAGAGTTTAAAGAATCAAGACTTGCAGAAATGAAAAATAATGAATAGTGTCTTGTCAAGTATGTAAGGGAATTAAAAAACTTTATAAGTATTTATGGGTCTTGTAAAGAGTAAAAAAAATCAGAATTGTTTCAAGAATTTCAAAAATTTTTAAAGAATTGAAATGATTAAAGAAAGAGAACACAAAATATTGCAAGAGATTAAAAAAAATCAACATTTCTGTAGAATTTTTTTTAATTCTACAGAATTTAAAATATTATAAAAAGTTAAAATAATTCAACTCAGAAAATTACAGAAATTAAGAAAAATTCAGCAGAATTCAGAGAATTAAAAAAAGAAAAAAATGCAAAAGAATATAGAAAATTTAAAAGAGTTTAAACAATGAAAAAGAATTCAAAAACTTTAGAAAATCGTATGGAATTCATAGAATACAAAAGACTTGAACAAATTAAAAATAATTCGTATTTATCCGAATTCTACAGAGTTCAAAATACTTGAAGAAAATTGAAATATTTCAACACGTATCCTGAAGGAAAAATGTTTTCTAAGATTTTCCAAGAATAAAGATGTTTTCTAAGAACGAAACACTCCTTTGTCGAGAAGATTTTTTTGTTTTCATTATACAATTACATAAAGTTTAATTCATTATTTTAAAAAATTAGTATTTAACATCAAACAGGGTGATTTTGTTCATTCCTGAATTGATATTTTAAATTGCATAAGGTGGGTTGTCTTAACCAGAATCTTCCACTATTTAAGGCCTGAACTGATTTCTGATTCTTGAAACAGTTTTGAGTAATTAACCCTATCAAGGGTCAAAGAGATTATTTTTAGTTATAATTAAGCAGATATCATACTAGCAATTTTCAAGAATCCATTTTCACTTTTTTTTAAACAAATAAGATACCTTTTAAACATCTTATAACCTATAGCAGAACATTTATGGATAGTTGATTCATTCATTCACTGAGGTTGTTATCCGATGTACACACAATTTTTACCGGTATTGTAACAGAGACTATAAAATACACAAATTGTAAATCAATGTCAATTTTATACATTAATTAATAAATAACCTGAGACAAAAATAGAAACAATCCCATTCCTAGCACGTATGCTTATTTCCTGGTGAACATTAAACCAGTCTAATAATTGTTACCAATTTTTGTGCTTAGTCAAAAATGGAATTCTAAAATCAATCTTAATCCCCCAAGTCCATAAATTTCCATTTACGTAATAGATTCGATGATGAATGATACCCTCAGACAAATTGATTCCAACGAAAACGATTTCAATGAAATGGTTTCGTCCAAACCGTATATCGCATCCAGACCAAATCGTCCCTAACAACACTTTTGTGGGTATCTAGAGAGCAGATGTTATTCGCGTTCGCATCTATGTCTAGTTCAATTTCCTAGAGTGGGCGTACCCAAATCATGATCAGGGGTGCTGCACCGTGCTATAATCGTTGCCATTAATTATCGGATTTATATCGAGCATCTAGGTTAGGGAAGACGTCGAGTTATGAAACGCGATTCATCACTGCCCAATCCGGAACGGCGATCCAGAAATTTCAACTACAACCAACAATGTACATTAACTGTGTCCTGCTGAGGCACTTCTCTTAGGATATGTTCCTCTGTGTGAATGTGTCACTTTGTATGTGTATGTCCATGACTGAGGCTAAAGTTATACTCGCGGGAAATCTACTCAACTCATGACAGCTTACGTGGGTGACGTGCAATTACTTCGCTGATAGATCGTTCCGATGGTGGATGAGCAACCCTTAGCTCAACTCCCGCTGTCTTTGTCTCTCATCCCGATTTCCTCACTCTCGTCCGAACACCTGGTGCACACTATGTTTAGTATACAGGCATCATGTATCCTTTTCCTAAGAAGTTGTAGTCACACAGACTGTTGTTGAAAAACTGATTAGTAGCCTTTGGAGACATTAATTAGGTTCTTCAAATCTCTTCCTAGGATACATCTCCTCATCTGCACCCCCTCCTTTGGCTTATTTAAACTTCCATTTTATAATTCTTTGATTTTTGCGTTTCCTAGATTCCCTTCCACTTTCTATTGTCCGTCTCCAGATTTCAATCTTCACTTGTCCTCAATTCTCAGGCGTCTTCCTCCTCTACACATCTACTTCCCCTCCCATACCCATTCCTAAATACATAGTAACCATTCTCTCACCTTCTCTACATTCTCCTTTTATCACATCCTCTGCCGTCACTTCTTAACTTCCCCTCCTTTTCTGTCCCTCACTTCCGATAATTCCCTTCCCTTAGTTCTTATCAGTTACCTTGCTCCTGCATAAGGAATTTCCAGAAAGGAAAAAAGAACCTCAGACAAACCCCCTTGTCAAATGACGGTGTGTTCCTAAAAGTCAAATATCGGAAAAGTTGCAAAAAATTCTTTTAATTTAATAAAAAGTACTACGGAGCTATTACTTCAATGAATTTAATACAGTAAAATATAGATATTGTAGGTTCATCATGTATCCTTGTCGTAAAAAAATGTAGTCACGAGATGAGTTGTCTACTAGGACCTCAGACTGATTTTTAAAATCTGCTCCGTCGGCACATTCCCTCCCCTACTCTTCTTCTGTTCCCTAATTCCTCTGATCTTCTATAATTACCCCCTCCCTACCCGACTCTTCCTCTTACATTCCCTCCCTTCTACTTTTATCATTCTCCTTGCTTCAACCTATTTTTTCCTTTCCTTCCGTGCCTATCATTATCCTTGAATCAACCTTTACTTCCCTTCACATCTCATTTTTGTCCCTCCTACAACCCACTACTTTCCCATTCCCAACTTTCCCTAATACCACTTCTCCATTGTTCCCATACTCATTCCCACTTTCCTTCCTTTCTCCTTTTTGTCCCTCCTAGAACCCACTATTTTTCCATTCCCAACTTTCCCTAATACCCCTTCTCCATTTTTCCCATACTCATCCCCACTTCCATACCACCCATCCGCTCACCTTTTTAATATTCAGCTGTCATATATTTCCCTTCTTTCTTTTTTCTGCATATGCGCCCCTCACTTCCCAAAACTTCCCAACCCCTTCCCCCTACTTTCCTCTAAACCCTCCGCCACTAATTTCTCAATTTCTTCTCATCCCTCTCCCACTCACAGGTGGAAATTATCCCCTTGTCCCACCCTCACCTAAAGACCCCTCACTTCATCTCCCTTCCATCCTATTTATTACAAAACTTTTATTTTTTAATTAAAAAAAAAGAAAGTACTTTCAAGTCTTCATTATAAATTCAACAAATGGAAATTTCGAAACAATTAATTTTATTTTATAATAACATTGATTTCTAAATCTTTTTTAACATTATTGATCGAAGAGAAAAATTAATTGCAAATATTTTTTGATTCCTAATTAATAAATTGGTTTTTAAGATTTTGCTGTTACACTATAATTTTTTTATTTTCTTCCTTTCAAAAAAAAATGAAAAAAATGAAATTATTGACTAAAACATTAAATATTTTCATCCCGGGGAAATATAAAATGAGATAAGTTTTATTCTTAACGGACGAGTTTAAGTTTCAAAGATGTAACAATACTTCTAAAAAGAATCTAAAAGAATTGAAAACTTTTTTTTTAGTTCTTAGGATTTTAAGAAGTTTTTAAAAAACCTTCAATTATCTGAGCAGATATTTAAATTTTTTAGAAATTTTCATAAGATTTTAAAATGATTTAAAGCTAAAAACATCAAAATGTGTGAACCCCTATGTACATTTTTAAAGATTACGAGCATGAAAATATTTTTTTTTACGATTTGACAAAAAGAGTTGAAGAAAATTGCAAAAGATTTCTTATAATTTTCTAAAATTACTGCAAAGAATGTAGAAGATTTTAAAACAAATTGCGTCAAGTTTTTAGGATTGAAAAATTTAAAAAAAAATAGTTTATGAGATATTAAGAAGTTTTAAAAGATTAAAAAATAATGTAAAAATTGAAAAGCCTTTAAGAATTTTTAAAACAAAATAAAATGTTTTGAAAATTTTAAATGGTTTTAAGGCAAAACAAAAAGCTTCTTAAGATTCCTAGAAAAATTTTAAATAATTTTTTATTTTCAGAAATTTTTTTCAAAAGAATGTTGGAAAAGATTTTCAAATATTTTAAAAAGTTTCTCAAATTTTCGAAAATGAATTTTAAACAAGATATAAGTTTTTAGCAAGTTATATTTTTTTCAAATATTAATGCAGAATATATAAAAAATAATTTCAAGTTTGGAAAAATGAAAATTTTGACAATTTTTATAACAAATATTTTCAAAAATTTAAGATCCTATTTGACGTCTAATAATCATTGTAATGTGCTTAATTACTAAAAATAAGCCCAAGAATCCAACCACCAAATATGGACAACCATCTTCAAAAATTTTCTTTTGCAATTCGAAAAAAGACAACAATTTTCCTCGACAAGAAAAAAAATTACTTTTTTGACAGAAGTAAAAAAAAGGAAAGAAAAATAAGGAGGCAACTAAATTCCCTTTATATTCTTTTTTATTTCTTACGTATTTTTTATTTTTATCATTATCAAATCAAAATAATCACTTTTCTTTGGGTATCGCGGGGAGAGCATCGTGGTTTCGTTGCTGCTCCTTCCTGCTCAAATTGTTCTTGCTTTGACATGGGTGATGTACGAGTGCTGAAACGTTGTTAATTATTTCTTACAATTGTATTTTTTTGTTATTTTATAATAACAAAAATAAAAAACGAAATAAATTGAAAAGAGAAGGAAGAGGATTTAGTTGGTTGCCATCTCATTTTTCTTTCCTCTTTCTTATTTTTGTCAAAACAAAAAACAAGTTTTTTTTTGCTAAAACTTGTATCTTCTTTAAATTTCAATCTAAAAGTTTGATAGTGGTTGTCCAAATTTGAACATTGGATTCTTGGTTTAGTTTGTCGTAATTCTGCACATTGTGCTCAAATCCCTAATAGAATAAAATTAAAATTTTCAGCCCGCATTATAAATATTTTTTAAAACTATTTTAAAGAATTAATCTCTAAATAGCAAAGCAGCGGTTACTAGACCCAAAAGCCTGTGAACGAGATCTTTTTCAACTGAATATAAGTGATATATGTAATTCAAAAACAAAACCCAAATTTTGTCTCAAATTTTAAAACTTTAACTAACTGTGCTTTGATAACTTTAAAAAAATTGATAGTGCAAATGATAAATGTATAATTAGTAATTAGCATAAATAATTGAACTTTAAATGGCTTAAAATTTATTAGCAAATAAATAGCAATTCGATTTTTTTTAGAACGTACGACAGAGACTGTTTAAAGCTAACAATTCAATGCAAAATAATTAATATCATTTAATCAGCTCATGGGGTGAATCGAGAAAAAAAGTCCCCTCACAAGATCGATCAATGTCAATTACAATTTTCAATGAATTTCGAAACTGAAACTAATTTTGTCCAAAACAACGAACAGAGCCCAAGGGCGGTAAACGAGTAAATATACGCCTCTTATCCAACTGTCGGTTGTAGTTCAATGAGAGTGGTAGTTATTTCATTTTGAAACGAGTCGTGTGTAAAATATCAAATACAGAATGCAAGCTTGTCTATTTAAGTTGCAAGAGAGAGAAGGAGAAAGAGAGTCAGGAGAAGTGGAATTGGGATGGGGGTGGAATAGGGGTGGAACGTGAAGGGGAGAACGTTAATATTGCGCGGCCGGGTTTGGCGAGTTCGTGGTTCACAAAGTGAGCGAGTGTTGACACTAGCCACTCATTCCACCTAGCCTCCTCCCACGCACCAGGGTGCCCTCTATAACTCTATATATCTCGCAGCCTTTCACCCTCTCAACATCCGCCCTGACACGTCCATCCAAGTCCGAGCACTCTTTTCCCTCTGAATTTTTTTTTCCCGTCAAACCCCTACCCGCCACGTAGATACTCTCAACAGTCAGCATAATTACTTTTCTGGCCTATATTCAATGGTCACCATTCCAAGTCGTTCTTCTTGTAATATATTTTCCACTGACTACTTTTTGCGCTTTGATCTTCGCCTCTACGAGTGTCAGCTTATTAGGTTGTAGCTCTGTGAGAAAATTTTACTTTTTATCACTCAGCTTCCAACAGTCTTTTAATTGATTTTCCACAATCTTAGCAACGCCTACTTCATTCCACCTATAGGTGTTCCCCCACCCAAATTATCCCCTCTCCAAAGTCTACCTTGATCAAGATAACCCTTCTGCAATATTCACTTTGCCCATTTAGGACCTATTTATAATTAAGTCCAAACACAGTCCTTCTCTTACCTCCTTTCTTCATACTAATCTTGCCACTCTTTTCCAACTTTTCTTTTTCCATCCCTTTGACTATAGATCTTCTCTTACTCACGTAAACCCCTTCCCGAAAAACGTCAATCTAATTATCTCTTTTGTAACATTCGCTTTGCCCATTCAGGACCCATTTAAAATTAGGTCCCAACACAATCCTTCTCTTACGTCCTCTTTTCATACCCATCTTGTCACTCTTTTCCAACTTTTCTTTTTCCATTCCTTTAACTATAGATCTTCTCTTACCCACGTAACCCCCTCCCGAAAAACAACGTCAATCTAATTACCTCTTTTGTAACATTCACTTCGCCCATTTAGGACCCATTTACAATTAGGTCCCAACACAATCCTTCTCTTACGTCCTCTTTTCATACCAATCTTGCCACTCTGTTCCAACTTTCCTTTTCCCATTACTTTGACTATAGATCTTCTCTTACATACGTAACCCCCTTCCGAAAAACAACCTCAATATAATTATCTCTATTGAAAAATTCGCTTTGCCCATTTAGGACCCATTTACAATTAGGTTTCTTCACAGTCCTTCTCTTACCTCCTTTCTTCATACTAATCTTGCCACTCTTTTCCAACTGTTCTTTTCCCATCCCTTTGACTATAGATCTTCTCTTACTCACGTAAACCCCTTCCCGAAAAACGTCAATCTAATTATCTCTTTTGTAACATTCGCTTTGCCCATTCAGGACCCATTTACAATTAGGTCCCAACACAATCCTTCTCTTACGTCCTCTTTTCATACCAATCTTGCCACTCTTTTCCAACTTTCCTTTTCCCATTACTTTGACTATAGATCTTCTCTTACATACGTAACCCCCTTCCGAAAAAACCTCAATATAATTATCTCTTTTGAAAAATTCGCTTTGCCCATTTAGGACCCATTTACAATTAGGTTTCTTCACAATTCTTCTCTTACCTCCTTGCTCAATATAAACCTTGGCATTCTTTTCCAACTTTCCTTGAGCCATCCCTTTGACTATATGTATTCTTCCACCCTAGTTATCTGTTCCCCAAAATCTACCTTAATTAAAGTAACCCCTCTGCCACATTCACTTTTTTCATTTAGGACCCAATTTAGAATTCGGTCCCAACACAATCCTTCTCTTACCTTCTTTCTCCATATCAATCTTGCCATTATTTTCCAAATTTCTTTCCCCATCCCTTTCGTCATAAATCTTCTTCCATCCAACTCAATCCCTGCCTAAAATCTACCCTGATTAAAGCAATCTTTCCGCAAGATTCACTTTGCCCATTCAGTACCCAATTACAATTAGCCCAAACACAATCCTTCTTTTACGTTCTTTCTCAATATTAGTCTTGCTGTTCTTTTCCAACTTTCCTTTCTCCACCCCTTTCCCCCAATATTTTAGTAATCCTAACTTCTTCTACTTTGTATCTCTCAGCTTCCAACAGTCTTTTTATTGACTTCCCACAATATTAGCACCGTCCTATTTCATCCATTCCTACTTTAGGTCTTCTCCCAACCACGTTAACCCCTCTCGATAATTAACCTAATTCAAGATAACCCTTCTGAAAACTTCGCTTCGCTCATTCAGGACCCATTTACATTTAGATCCCAGAACAATGCTCCTCTTATCTCCTTTCTTAATATAAATCTTGCTATACTTCTGCATCTTCCTTGTTTCAAAATATTTTGGCACTTTAATCTTCAACATCAGCTTATACTATTTATTACCTTTCAATTTATAAATTATCCCCACCTATCTCCTAATCATATTTTCGGTCTCTTTTCTCCAATTCTTCTTATTGACCGGACCCGCCTTCGGATCTTTATACTCCTAAGCGAGATTCTCTTAGCAGGTTCTTTTATCTTCTATTCCTCTGCACCATCTTCCCTTAAATTATTTTTCAATCTAAATTTTGCTATTCTTGTCCATCTTCTCTATCTCCTTATCCCCCTTCTTTACACTCTGGTACTTGTCTTTTTTGTCATCTTATACTATTTATTTTTACTCCACAATCAGCCTGAATCACCCTCGCCTTTCTCCTACCTCCTTTAAACACCCTTTGATTATCCTTCTCGTCATTAGCGCCTCAATTCCTTCTTTTCCTATCTCACTAACCTTTTCTGAAAATGTCAAATACCATCTCCACTGTCTTTATGAACACTCTCTCATCATCCTTTTCACCATTACTTTTTCTAGCTTGTATCGATACAATAAGTCAAACGCTGCCTTTAAATCTACCAAAATGTCCATTTTTCTCTATTTCTCTCTTTTAATCCTTTTGCTTACATCAAATAATTCAGAACATGTATGTTCTCTACTATCCAAAATCTTCCTTCAACACTACCTGATTTGCTGGTGCTTTTTTTATTTAAATTCTTTCTTTACCTTGACCGATAAAATAGTTATATATTATTTATTCAATGTTTTCATTGGCGTTACTCCCATCTATTCTTTAACCTTCTTCCGTTTGTCTTTTTTCATTACTGGTACCACTCCTTGTTCTTTGCATAACTCATGTCACCTCTCTCCTCTCTATTTTCTGTTAAATATTATTCATGCTCATTTATTTAGAACTTTGCCCCTGTATTTTCGATTCTGTTTGAAATCTACTCTCTACAAGATGACTTTCTATTTTTCAATATTCCTAATAAGTGGATGATTCCTTTCCTTATTACATACTCATTTTCGTCTCTTTCCTTTTCCTTTTTTTCCTTCCCTAACTTGCTGTTTCTGCCCCTATAGCCAATCCATTATACGTGCTGGAGAAGGATATGCTACTGGGATGTGGCAGGTCCTCTATTTAAACTCGTCTGGAATTTGGACTCACATTAAGTCTCGAAAATCGTCTTGAATCTCGTCTCGAAACTCATCGAGTCTTGAATCTCTCTGAAGTATTTAATCTTTTGAATCTCGGCTTGAATCTAGAATCTCGTCATGAAACTCATCTCGAACCTCGAACCTCATCTCGAATCTTATCTCGTACCTCGTCTCGAATCTCGAATGATGTCTTGAATCTCAAATGATGTCTCTAATCTCGAATGATGTCTGGAATCTCGAATGATGTCTCGAATCTCAAATGATGTTTTAAATCTCGAATTATGTCTCGAATCTCGAATGTTGTCTCGAATCTCCAATGATTTATCTAATCTCTAACAATATCTCGAATCTCGAATAATGTCTTGAATCTAGAATGACGTCTCGAATCTCTAATGATGTTTCAAATCTCGAATTATGTCTCGAATATCGAATGATGTTTAAAATCTCGAATTATGTCTCGACTCACGAATTATGTCTGGAGCCTTGAATTATGTCTAGAATCTCGAATTATGTCTCGAATATTAATTGATGTCTCGAACCTCGAATGTTGTCTTTAATCTCGAATAATGTCTTCAATCTTGAATGATATCTCGAATCTCGAAGGATGTCTCGAATCTCGAATGATGTCTCTAATCTCAAACAATGTCTCGAATCTCGAATAATGTCTTGAACCTCGAATTATGTCTCGAATCTTGAATGATGTCTAGAATCTCGAATTATGTCTCGAATATTAATTGATGTCTCGAACCTCGACTGTTGTCTTTAATCTCGAATGATGTCTTTAATCTTGAATGATGTTTCGAATCTCGAATGATATCTCGAATCTCGAATGATTTATCTAATCTCGAACAATGTCTCGAATCTCGAATAATGTCTTGAATCTCAAATGTTGTCTAGAATCTCGAATGATGTCTCGAATCTCGAATGATGTTTTAAATCTCGAATTCTGTCTCGAATATTAATTGATGTCTCGAACCTTGAATGTTGTCTTTATTCTCGAATAATGTCTTGAATCTCGAATGATGTGTCGAATTTGTAATTTCGTCTTGAATCGTGAATTTGGAAAGTTTTCTCGAATCTTAAATTTTGAATCTCGAATCTCAAATTTCACTGTGAAATCTCAAAAACTAACTATTATGGTTCATTAGAAGAAGCTTCATGCTATGAAAGTTTAATTTTGGATTAAAATGTTTAGTTTTTCCTCTTTCGAATTGTTTTCTGATATTAGAGAATACGTATTTTCCTTCTTATGCAAACCATACCATAATCGTGTATTTTCACCCTTAATCACTATTACCACCTACAGTTTTGAATTCACCAAACCAAACCCATAAAGAGACATCTCCATTGTCTCGCCGGAAGAATAGAACGAAACTTGACTGTTATTCGCAAGTTTCCGCTGGGAGTTGGCTCGTTCGATACAATACACGTTGGGGCACAAATGATGTTAAAACGGTGAAGCCCCGCGATTTCTTCATTGCCATTCCCTGGAAAATTTAATTTGCTTAATCGGCAGTAAGGACTTAGAGGAGTGAAATGGAAAGTTTGAAGAGACTTGTTCTCTCGAAGATGAAGGGAAAATCACTGGAGTAATGTTGGACCCCTTTCAATACCCGTTGTTGATTCACGCACAGTCTGGCATTTCAAAATCAGAATAGAAAAAAGTATCTGGGGATTCAAATCGCGGTAGTCTGATGCTTCGATTTTATTCTGCAGTCGCGTTGATGGTAATCAGTTTTGTATGATTCGTCAGTCGCTTTTTGTCAAAAGCAGACAATATCGAATGCTTTAGGCGTTATTCCGGAAATTCAGACTGTACATTGAACATGTCCGTATATTTATGATCAAAGTAACTAAAAAATTAATTTTGTCATTAATTTTTTTTAAAAAGTTAACAATATAAAATGTCCATTATAACGAAAGTTTCTTATTGGTCGTGAAACTCTCAATGTAAATATTTGATGGTGACCTCTAAAATTAAAAATAATTGATTTCTCTTTTCCCGGTTATCAAATATTTTATCCAGATCATTAAAATTAGGAAACTAAGACTTTCGACAATGGAAATATTTTCAATTAAGGTATCAAATACTTGGCTACAAAATCAAACCACAATAACTCCTCTGAATCTTATGTATATAAAATTGAAATTAAAATTTTGTAAATAGACTTTGGTAGAAAATTGATTTTTCCGGTTGAAAAATGAACCATTCCAATTAAATATTCATAATTTAATTAAAAGTTTTATTTTATTTTTTATTATAATTTAATTTAAAAGTTTAAAATTCAAATATTCCAGTTTCAGATTTATCATCCTATTTGAAAAATTTATGTATTTCGTTGAAAATCTGTATATTTTAGTAGAAAATAAATCTTTTTGTTAAAATATCAACTGCTTAGGTAAAAGGTAATCTCTTCCGTAATTTTATTTTTCAAGATACATCATAATTAAAAATTAATCTATTTTTTTTGGAATTTTAAGTAATTTTTTGCGAATTCATTTTTTTGCAGATCCTTTCTTCTAACTGCAAATATGACTATTTTAGCTCAAAAATCACTGATATGTTGAAATTTAAAAAAAAATTAAAAATGAATTTCTATTTGACTGAAAATTTTACCAATCCAGTTAAATGGACAAGAGTTTGAGTCTAAAATGTTTTAGTTGACAAATAATTTTTTAATTCAAAATTTAACTATCAAATTTTTGTTTTGAATATATTTTAATTAAAATATCATGTACATTGCCGATAATTCGTTTTTTTGGTTAAAAAATTAGTCTCCTCAATTGAAAATTGATGTTTTTAATTGAAGAGTTTACAATGCTAGTGAAAACTTAATCGTATTAGTAGAAAAATAATTTTTTCTTTAAACATTCTAGTATTTTAGAATGTGTTTTATAACTCGTTAGACATTTATCTTCTTCATTAAAAATTAATTTTCTTTAGCTAAAAATTTATCCTTGGTCAAAAATGAAATTAATCATTTTAGTTAAAAATTATTGTCTGCTTTTGTAATCAACAATTTTTTAACTACAATTTTTTTTTGTCGTTTGAAACATCATATAATTTTTAGAAAAAAATATTTAATTCTTCAATAAATAATTTGAACCTTTCAGAGAAATTTTTTTAAATTTATTTTTTTTAACCCAAAAAAAAATTCAAACAGGATAGTTTTGCCACATTGCTATAAAGTAGTTTAATTTATAAACCAAAATATGAATTTAACCAAAAAAGTTTATTTTTAACCCAATAGCTTAATTTTCTATCAAACTTTTGAACTTTCAAGACAATAAGATGAAATTTTCTGCAAAACGAGGTTCAAATTTTAACCCGGGTATGAACATTTTCATCTTAAATGATGAATCTTGCACAAACATAAACATGAATTTTCTGCAAATTATTTAAAATTTCAACCAGATATTTATATTTTTAATAATTAAGGATCGATTTTTGACAAAAGATGTAATAGTTAATACTATTACCATACAAGTTTTTATTTAAAATGTAAAACAATTCAACAAAAAAAACGACTTTTTTAGAGAATAGGTAAATCCTTCATCGAAACAAAATAATATTATTGAAGCAGTTAAGTTTTGAACCAAAAATAGTAATTTTTTACCACAAAGAAAAATTTTCAACAACAAAAAAAAAGAAATAGATCAATTTCCCACTATAATATAAATATAATTAAATAATGGAATAGTATCATTTTAACGAATACTAAAATGACGAATTCCGTAGCATAAATATAATTCGATATAAGATCTTAAATCTTATATCGAAAAGTCTTGAATCTCGTCTCGAATCTCGAATCAAAGTTCTTTTCGAATTTGGTCTTGAGTCGCGCCATATATCTCGTCTCGAATCATGTCTTGAGCCTCGTTTTGAATCTCATATTGTGTTTTGTGTTAAATCGCTTCTTGAGTCTTGTTTTTTTCTTGCTGCCTCGAGCGCATTCCGTCGGAAATATCCTATACATATACAACTCAAAGTAGGCGATAAGCGCTTTTAAGAAACTGTTTCGTAGCCTATTAATTCGTTCAAATATCCCCCTAACGTTATACTCTTCTTCTCTTTAAAGCACATCTAATCTTGAATACTATTTCAAATCTCTTTTCGATCCTCGTCTTGAATCTTGTCTCGAACCTGGACTGACATCTCTTCTTGAATTTCGCCTTGAACCGCGTCTTGTGCGACGCCTCGAATCCTGTCTTGAGCCTTGTTTTGAATCTCGTAATGAGTCGCGTCTTGAATCGCGTCTTGAATATTGTTTTTTCTTACTGTCTCTACCCGAAATGAGCTGCAACAGTTCGCTCCTTTATTTTTTTTCTGCTTTCATTACCACATGACATTAAGAGAGAGGGTTCGACGACATGTTACAAATCGTCACAAAAAGGAGTGATTCAAAAATCGCTAAAAATAGCGTCACTTAATATCTGGACGCTACCCAACCTACAAAATCTTGAAATACCTGAAAAATCTGGAATTGTCAGGGAATTTTTGTTCGGGATTTGAGTAGATACCCTGTTCGAGTTTGCAACGATAAAAGGCGTACTTTCCACAACAAAAGAAGTAGAAAGAGCTTTTGTGGCGCATACACGTATACATATATATCTTATATCCATAAGCTTCTGGAATCCTTCCAAACAGGCAAGGCATCATACACTAAGCGATAGATGAAGACCTAAGTCTGCATTTTCGGTTTCAGAACTAGTAAAATCCCTGCCACGCGACTTGTCGTGCTCTTATGAAAGGCAGGATTAGGACGGATTCAGCATTTGATCGCGTGTCGTGTGATAGATGATACTTTTTTTTCACTGAAGAAACATATTTCAGCCTTGTGCAGCCAAGAAACTCATCAGAATTTTGCAATTGCAGTTCTCAAGTAATTTTATACCTCTATAACGAGGAGGTACTTAAATGAGTTATCAATATTTAATCTACTCTTGGGGCCGCAGAAAATAATAAAGATTTTGTTTTAAATTTTTGGGGAATAATAGCGTTTTACCTAAGGGACGTTTCCGAACTCTTAGTTATTTAAATTTAAAAAAAATTAATTTCAATAAATTTTAATAATGTGTGTGTGTATATTTTGAGGTTATGTGTATTACGATTCTCTTTAGCGTTACTTCCAAACTACACAATATTTTTGGTCGAAAACTTCGGAAAAGAAACAAAACATAGCAACTAATGTTCTGGAACCAAACTTTTTTGTAGAAAATTAGAGAAGCTTATTTCATAAATAATTGCTCAGTGGCTACAGAGAGTATCGGTAAGACAAAAAGCGACATTGCCGGCAGCACCACGCATCGCTCCCACTTTTCTGTTTTCTTAAAATATCCAACCGATGGCGCCACAAAAATAAGGGCTGTCGTTTCTGTTAGCAAGCATTGCATATTTTACGAAAATAGTTTAAAAAACTATTATTTTGCGAGTAATTTAGAAAAAGTATGTGGAAAAAAATGTAACCTAGTGCACCGTTTAATTTTTTTTTAACGTTGCCCTATTTTTATTATAAGTGCGGTAAGAATGGGAACTAAATGTGTAACTCCTGTTTGCAAGTTAGGTTATAACAGTAAAGAAGAGAAATTCCGCATGGTCTTCCTTAATTAAAAATTCAACTTTTTTACTAAAAATTCATATATATTCAATTTAAAAATCGTTTTCCTGGCTAGAAAATTAATTTTCCTGTTTGAAAATTAATCGTATTGTTTAAAAATCCATTCTTTTTTGCTTAAAAATGCAATTATTGCAATTAACTATTAATCATTTCAGTAATTAATTCATCTGTTTGGTTAAAAATAAAACTATTTGGTTAAAGATTAAATTAGATTTGTTTAAAAATAAATCTTTTTTTCGTGTAAGAATAATTTTTAACTGAAAATTTAACTATTCCATTTTTTGGTTAAAAAGTGATATTTTTTAGTTCAAAATTCAGCTATTCGTTTAAAAATTGATTTTTTTAAGTTAAAAATTCAACTCTTTCATTGAGAATTAATGTATTTTTTTTTAAATTCGTCCTTCTGGTAGAAAATTAATTTTTTTGTTGCAATATAAACTGCTTTGTTAAAAGTTAATCTCTTCCGTAATTTTTTGTTTCAAGATACATCGTGATTAAAAATTAACCTATTTTATCAAAATTTTACGAATTTTTTTGCGAATTCATTTTTTTGCAAATTTATTCTTCTAATTGCAAATAAAACTATTTTAGTTAAAAATTAAATGTTATGTTAAAATTATTTTAGATTGAAAATGCCTTTCTCTTTAACTGAAAATTTTACCAATCCAATTAAATGTTCAATTGTTTAAGTTTAAAATTTTTTAGTTAACAAATAATATTTTTAACCTAAATTTAACTACAAAATTTTTGGTTTTGATATATTTTAATTAAAAAATCATGCACTTTGCTGACAATTCGTCTTTTTGGTAAAAAATTAGTGTCCTTGAATGAAAATTGTTGTTTTTAATTGAAAATTCAACAATTCCAGTAAAAACTGCATCGTTTTAGTAAAAAAATAATTTTTTGTTTAAAAATTCTAGTATTTTAGAAGGTGCTTTATAACTCCAGTTAAACATTCATCTCCTTGATTAAAAATTAATTTTCTTTACGTAAAAATTTCACCTTGGACCAAAATAAAATCATCATTTTAGTTAAAAATTATTACCTGCTTTGGTAAAAAACATATTTTTCAAATATAATTTATATATAAAATTTATCAACAAAATAATCAAGTTTTTAATACAAAAATTTGAACCTTTTAGAGAACAGTCGACTCGCAACCCGAAAAATGGGAATTTTCAACAAAGGAAAGTTGACATTTAATCAAGAAAGATAAATTTTCATCGAAATAGTGGAATTTTCAACTCATAAAGGAACCATTTTAACCCGAAAAGAAATAGCTACGTAGTGAGATAAAATTCATATATTTATAATTAAAAAATCGTACTTCTTGCTAGAAAATTAATTTTCCGGTTTAAAAATTTATCATCTCGTTTGAAAATATATTTTTTTAAATAAAAATTCAAGTATTGGAATTAACTATTGATCATTATAGTAATTAATTCATATTTTTGGTTTAAAATTAAACTATTTGGTTAAAGGCTAAATTAAATTTGTTTGAAACAAAAATCTGTTTTTTGCGTAAGAATAACTTTTTAACTGAAAATTTAACGATTCCATATTAATAATTTTAATAATAATTTTCTTGTAACTAGAACAAATAATGAAATCAATAATATCAGCAAAATAAATCGTAGAAATATAAAGTTCGAATTGCTTTCAAAATTTATCTCAAAATGAAATTTTCTTTATATTAAACTTCATTTTTTCACAACTTTTTCTTTTTTTTAATAATTAGTAATAATTACACTTATTTTCTTATATATTTTTTTTGTTTATTTGCAAACAGCATTCAGTTTTTAATTATTTTTGATTTTTGTCCTGCAATTGAATACAAAAGGCAGATTTAAAGATTTTAAGGGGTTTAAAAAATCTAAAGGGTTTTATGAGATTTTAATTAATTTTAGTCCATTTTGAAATATTTTAAACTATTTTAAAGAAGTTAAAAGGATTTCAAAAAAATTTTAAAGACTAAGAATTTTCAAGAGCTGAAAGCATTCTAAGTATTTACTAGAGACTCGGCGGGGACTTAAAGTTCTTTTTAAAGGGTTTAAAAATAATAGAAAAATAATTCAAAAAGATTTAAGGATTCAAAAAAGATTTTATATCATTTTACGACAGTTTTAGTGAGTTCAAAGAATGTCAAGCGAGTTCTTGAAAAATTATTTAAAAAGATTTTTATAAATTTTAATATATGCTGAGGGATTTAAAAAAGTTTAAAGATTTTCAGAATTTTTAAGAGATTTTAAGGGGTCTAAGAAAATTTTGCAAGATTTAAAAAGATTTTAATTAATATTAGTCAATTTTTCAATTTTTTAAATGATTTCAAAGAAATTAACGGAAGTTCACAAAAACTCGGAAGACTTTCAGGATTTTCAAGAAATCTTACAGGATTTTTAAGAATTCAATTGATTTTCAGGAATTACTAGGGACTTGGCAGGACCTTAAAGTTTCTTTTTACAGGATTAAAAAATTATTAAAAAATAATTTAAAAAGTTTTAACAATTTACAAGTTATTTTTAAAATGTTAAAATAGTTTTAGGGACTTTAAAGAATGTCAAGTGAGTTTTTGAAAAGTTATCTAAAAGGATTTGAATAAATTTTTAAAAATTTAAAGATTTTTGGGATTTTTTTACAGATTTAAAGTGGAAAGCTTCTAATGTGTCCCCTAAGGGTTTACATTTTTCATTCACCCTCTTCCTATTCCTTAACACACCTCCC
>JAAAKG020041626.1:0-18944 GCA_010014905.2 Druon quercuslanigerum
TCTCTCTCTCTCTCTCTCTCTCTCTCTCTCTCTCTCTCTCTCTCTCTCTCTCTCTCTCTCTCTCTCTCTCTCTCTTATAGATGAGCTGCGCCTCCTTTAAAGAATCCAAGAAAAAAAAATTGACCAAGGAAAATAAAAAAACGACTAAAAATTGAAAATCATCCGCCGGGTAAACAACCTGATTACGGAACTATGATTCAAATGATCTCAAAGAAAAATTTAATCATCTATTCTCAATCTAGATTGTACTAGATCACTGACCCAGACTAGACACTGAAAGGAGATGAAATCTCAAATTTTAATTTTGCAAAGTCAGATTGAGAACCCTAGCGTAAATAGTCGTAAGGGCAACTGTAACGATTGAAAGTTTCGAGTTCAATTTTCCGTAAAATTATTGAAGGAAGTCTGAGAGGGGACAAATCATAATGCTCCGTGAATCCGTCCTATCTGGCTATGGGTGATCCATTTCCCAGTCTACGACTCTGCGCCAAACTCATGAAGAACGTTCGGTCTTTTTACGTCGACCAAATGACCCTGTGTGCTTGAAGCTTGAAGAAATTTAGAGGCTGAGTGTTGTCGATGTATGTGATGGAGAAAGTGTGTGTAAACGACCTCACATTTACAATCCGCGCTCTTCACTCGCGAATTCGTGCTGGATTATTTCCCGTGAAATTGCCTGATTAACCTTGCATTTTCTGCGGGACATTTCATTGTTTATTTATTCTTTTTCTCACCCGATGCTAAATATCAGGGTTTCCTTAAAACATGGGGTATGATCACTATGGAGTCCCCTAGGCAAAGTGTGATACGAACATTGCCTGTCACATTATTTTAATTTTAAAAAATTTCTTTGATTTGATCTGATAAATGGATAAATAAATTCGTCTAAGTAAAATAAAACCACTTAATTCAATATGAAACGCTTAAGATATCAAGTCGATATATATTGGATTTAAAACAAAATAGTTGAGTTTTTAACTCAAAATGATGTTCTACCGAATTAAAAAAATTGTTGGTGAAGTAGTTTATTTCTCAAGATAAAATGTCGAATTTTTTAAAAAAGAGTGACATTTTCAATTAAAAAAATAAGTTTAAATGAACAAAGATGGTTTTTCATACAGTTGAATCTTGAAAAACAACAATTAGTGCTAATTCAAATAGGAAAAAGAAATTTTCAACAAAATAGTTTCATTCACAACCTGCAGATATGAATGTTTAAAACCATATGGTTTAATTCTTAAAACAAAAATTGAAGCTATACAAAAAGCCTAATAAGAAAATTTTATCCAAAAAAACAGTTGAATTTTCAACCTTAAAAGATCAATTTTTAACCAAATGGTTGAATATTTAGAAAAGTAAAAATTGAACTCTGGCTAAAAATAGTTTCATTTTTAAACAAATAGTTGAATTTACAAGCAAAAAATACAATTTTTTGAAAAGATAGTTTAGTCAAGAGGAACAAAAAGTTTCAATAAACTTGCTCTTACTACCCCTTCCCTCGTTTCCCTTTCCTTCCCCTACTCCTCAAAATTTTCCATCCCTAATTTCCTTTAATTTTCCCAACTTTTTCCCTCATCTTTATCCCTCATTTCACTTACTTCGCCTACTATTATTTCCTACTACCTACTACCCTCTATTTTTCCTTTATCTCATCTAGCTACTCTCCTTTCACTCCTACCTAATTTCCCTTTACAACTCCTATTTTCTATTATGTTCCACCCTTAATTTCCTTTTATTTCCCCTACTCCCCATTTCCCATTTTGTATCCCTCATTCTTCCTTACTTCCCCTACTTCCCCTCCCCACATTTCCTTTATTTTTCCTCCACTACACATAACTACTCCCTTCACTCTTCACTGTAATTTCAGTTTACTTCTTCTAATTCTTATAATTTTCTAGCCGTAATTCCCTTTAATTTCCTCTACTTCTCCTCCCCTTATTCTTTATCCCTCATTCACTCCCTATATTTTTCCTTTACTTCTCCTACTTTCCATACTTTTCCACCTCTAATTTCCTCTAATTTCCCCTGCTTCGCCTGCCTTAATTTGCAATACCTTTCTGTACTTACCTCACTTGTCCTTCTCCACCAAACCGAAACAATTAACGTTTCTATCCGGTGCTAAAAAACCCTTAAAGAAGTACAAAATTCGTCCGTCCAAAGGTTGTTAGTTTTTTTTTTAGTTTTTTGGAAAAAGTTTTCCACCATTCCTCTGTTCCTTTGTCCAATCATATTCTCTCATTTGACTCACTTTTCTTCCTCTACGTTTCCTTACTTCTCCTTCTCTTATTTCGTGGAACTTATCCTACTTTCCCTTTTCTCATTTATACTTTTCTCCCATAGCACTATCCTTTAATTTCCTAAAATATCTTCTCATACTGTCACCGTGGAAAAAGTAACTCCTACCTAATTTGCTTTGACTACTCCTATTTCCCAGAATTTTCCACCCTTTATTTCTTTCAAATTCCCCTACTCTTCATTCTCTCATTTTGTATCCCTCATCATACTTCCTTACTTCCCCCACTTCGCCTCCTCTCATTTACTTTATTTTTCCTCTACTACAAAAAACTACTCTTTCTTCACTCCCTACTCGGATTGTAGTTTACTTCTCCTAATTCCCATAATTTTCTAGCCCTATTTTCCTTTAATTTCCTCTATATCCCCTCCCCTCATTCTTTATCCTTCGCTCCTCCTCTCTTTCCCTACTAAGCCTTGCCTCATTTCATTTACGTTTCTTGTGCTTCACGCGACTTTTCTCCCTTCACTCCCCATATTTTCCCTTTACTTCTCCGAATCGCCATAATTTTATACCCCTAATTTACTTTAACTTCCCCTACTTTGCCTTCCCTAATTTTCAATACCTTCCTGTACTTACCTTACTTACTAAACGGTTTTAGTTTTTTTTAGTTTTTTGGAAAAACTTTTTCACCATTCCTCTGCTACTTTCTTCCACCATTTCCCCTCATTTTACTCACTTTTCCTTCCCTAAGTTTCCTTACGTCTCCTTCTTTCATTTCGCGGATCTTATCCTACTTTCCCTCACCTTAGTCTCTTTATTTTTCCATTACTACACATAACTACGCTCTCTTCATTCCCACTCTAATTTCAGTTTACTTCCCCAAATTTCTATAATTTTCTACCGCTTATTTACTTTAACTTCCCCTACTTTGCTTGCTTTAATTTCCAATATCTTCCTGTACTTACCTTAATTACTAAACGGTTTTAGATTTTCTTAGTTTTTTGGAAAAACTTTTCCAGCATTCCTCTGCTTCTTTTTTCCACCATTTCCCCTCATTTTACTTACTTTTCCTTCCCTAAGTTTCCTTACTTCTCCTTCTTTTATTTCGCGGATCTTATCCTACTTCCCCTTACCTCATTCCCTTTATTTTTCCATTACTACACATAACTACTTTCTCTTCATTCCCACTCTAATTTCAGTTTACTTCTCCGAATTTCTATAATTTTCTATCCCTGATTTCCTTTAATTTTCTCTACTTCCTCTCCCGTTATTGTAATTGCCTCGTTCCTCCTCTCTTCCTCTACTAAGCCTTGCCTTATTTCATTTATGTTTCTTGTGCTTCACGCGACTACTCTCCCTTCTCTCCTCATATTCTCCCTTTACTTCTCATACTTTCCTTACATTTCCACCACTAATTTCCTTTAATTTCACCTGCCCTAATTTCCAATACCTTCCTGCACTTACCTTAATTATTAAAAGTTTTCGTTTCTTTTAGTATTTTGGAAAAAGTTTTCCATTATTCCTCTACTCCTTTCTCTCAACATTTCCCCTCATTTTACTTATTTTTCCTCCCCTAAGTGTCCTTACTTCTCCATCTTTCATTTCGCGGAACCTATCCTACTTCCCCTTTCCTCATTTAACCTTTTTTCCTATACCACTATCCTTTCATTTTCTTACACATCTCCTCACACTGCTTCCTTGGAAAAAGTAACAATGATGGATCCATCCCTAATTTCCCCCCAATTCTACTACTTCCCCATCCCTTATTTTCCTCACTCTCCCTCATTATCCCTACTTCACTTACTTCCCTTTCCCAGATAAAAAATTTGTCAAGTGCTTTTGTATGATAGTGATGAATTAATTTCCTCTGATCATAACTCATAAGCTTGTAAGAAGCGGAACTGGGGGAAGAGTGATTCGTGCGTCTGGGATTCGCCGGGTATGGCGAGTCGAGACTGCACTTTAACTCTACTGAATCCGGCCACGTGCATTGTTTCTACTGCTAATTTTAGCGTCCATGTCGCTTTGTCTACTCTCTCTTAGCATATCTTCTCTCTATTCAAATGCCAGATCATCGGCGTACGATGTATGTCCGACGTTTCGAGATTCTGATAGCCGCTCTGCTCTTCCTTATTTCAAGACGAACTACTCTTTCAGTAAAAACGGGCTTTAAAGAGAATTCAATTCAAAATAGATTATCCAAACGTAGACTTCGAAATCTTTTCCCTAACCCGTATTTTTCCTTTTTTTAAATTCTCTTTTTACCCTGTTTTCAAGCAATTTTTTCTTTTTCTCATTTTTTCGTTTAATTTCGAACCGTGGGCAGATCTAGGGATCCGGTACGAGGTATCTAGTATATCAGGTACATAAAGTATTTCAAGCCTCTTAATTTCTTTCCACAATTGGAGAGCCCCCTACTTATAATTATTTTTAGTTTCTTACAGAAAAACATTTTTCAAATATATAGTTTGCACATGATACAAGGGTGAAATTGATGTGTTAAGCCAATTTTTTTTAATAATGAGGGTAGTTACCCCTAAACACTTTATTTTATGAATGTGATAATATATGCTTTCCATACACAAAGACAATTAAGAAAATAATTTTATAACAAAGGAAGTAAAATCCAGTCCATCCAACATAAATAAAAAAATTATGCGGGGGTAAACCACCCCTGCATATTCTCCAATCTGCTGAAAATTGCTAAACTCATGTGAGAAGAATTCAAAAAAATATATTTTTTAATTAGGACAGAAATAATGTTAACTTTTTACTCAAAATAAATTAATGGGGGTAGCTACCCCTAACACTTCTTAACCCTTCGATGGCACACTTCCCGACGCGTCACATAGCTGGCACACTGAAGTCTTTTTGACCCCAAACGAAAAAGACTTCCCACAAAGAGCCAATTTATTATTTTGAGTAGCTGAATTTTCTACACATACTTGGACAGCAACTTTAAATAATAACGTGGATTATTTTGTTCAAAATTTATTTTCTCATGAAAAACGATGCTAGAAGTTAGATAATATAAAAAAATTACATTTTTGGGAAGTTTTTAGGGGCTACCTGGCAAAAGACCGTTTAGGTACCATTCTCAAATAGAATTTCATGAATATTCATATCTGGGGTCTGTTTGACCCCAGTGTGCCATTGAAGGGTTAATTTGTGTTTATGATAATATATATTTTCCATGCATAATGACAATTGAAAAAAGGTTTATAACAAAGGAAGTAAAATACATTCCATCCAACAAGAATAAAAAATTTAAACGGGGATACGACCCCCCCCCCCAATTATGTATAAAATTGCATCATCTTTTTAAAATTGCGTCATCTTTACTTTTGCTTCAAGTGCAAAAAATACATATTTTTCCTGTGAATTGAAACATTTACAGTAAATCTTTAAAAATATGTAGGGTTGGTTTACTGCCTTAATTATTTTTGTTGAGAAATTGACATTTGAGGGATAACACCTGTTCCAACACAAATTTATTTTACACAAAATATATTGCATTGTATATATTATACTGTTATATTTTTCCTAGACAGAATTTTTTCTACACAAAATATTTTCTACACAAAATATTGTCTATAAAAAATATTTTCTACGCAAAATATTTTCTACACAAAATATTGTCTACACAAAATATTTTCTACACAAAATATTGTCTATGCGAAATATTTCCTACACAAAATATTTTTCAAACAAAATATTTTCTAGACAAAATTGAATATTGTGTAATAATTATATTTTTTTCCTGCACAAAATATTTCCTGCATTCAATTAACTATTGTTTATACTATTGTATTGTTCCTACACGAAATATTTTCTAAACATAATATTTCACACATATTTGTAAATTTTGCTAGTTATACTTTTTTCGCAAATTATCGTAAGAAATTAAAATTCCAATTTAATATAACAATAAACAATAAAATACAGAACAGTATTAAATTGGCCTGAATAATAAAAAAAAAATTTTTCCTGTAATTTCGTTTGTAATTTATTGTATTTATTTGTAGGTTTCTTTAAAAATGGTTTTAGCTTTTTGTGCTTTTTTGTAAAAACTTTTCCCACCAGAGCGAATTATGTAAAATTCAAGCTCAAGTCGTGATTTTTTAAAACTTTTTTATCATGTATTAGTTTTCTTTAATAAGTAAAACGTTTCAACTATCTCTAAAATAATTTTTAACTTTTTAAACAATCTTCGTTAATTACTTAAACAATTTTCATCCTGTGAAACGTCAAAATTTATTATTTTTCTAGGATTACCGGCGCAATTACTGAATATTAAAAGTAATTTCTCTTTGTCTAAAATATTTGAAAGTTCTTTAAACAGTTTTCATTTGTTTCAACAATTTGTTTATTTTGTAACTTTTAAAGTTATTCTTTTTTTAAATTATTGTCGGCGATTTACAGGGAAGAAATTGCATTAAAAAATAAAAATTGTTTCAATAATGGCCAAATGTGGTTAAAAAATATATTACTTTCAACAATCGTTAATTGTGGAATTAATTTCGGTAAAATAAAAGCATTAAATTCTGTGTAGCAAATGTCGTGCGTAGAAAATATTTTGGGTAGAAGAAAAATAAAGAAAAAAATAATAAATTCTGGGCAGGAAATATTTTTCATAGAAAAAATTTTTGGGAAAATGCTTTTCTTACACAAATTTATTCTACACAAAATATATTGTACACAACGTATACTCATCATATTTTTTCTACACTAAATATTTTCGACGCAAAATGTTTCCTACATAGATTTTATTGCTGTTATATTTTTCTTATACATAACATTTTCTACACAGAATTTAATATTATTTAATCATTTTATTTTTTCTTACAGAAAATATTTTCTACGCAGAATATTTCCTACACAGAACTTAATACTGTTATATTTTTCCCACACAAAAGATTTTCGACACAAAATTAAATAGTTATATTTTATTATGAATATATTCTAAAAATATTGTACACAAAAATATTATGTCCAATATTTTTCCAGGACAAAATATAATCTACACAACATATTTAAAACAATCAGTACAAAATTTTCTACATATTAATTTTCTTTTTTCGGTGAACGAAAAGTTTACAAGTATTTTCTAACTAATTGTGAGTTGTTTACGAAATTATTATTGGTCGTAACCATTTTTTTGCCTGTAAAATGTGTAAAGTTATTATTTTTTAGGATTTATGATGAATCTGATAAATTTAGAGAATGAATTATATTTCTTCTTAAACAAATTTAGTAATTATTTAAATAATTTTTATTTTTTAAGGCATTTTTTCTGTTTATTCGTAAAAATTATTATTTTCCCCGAATTGCATCAAAAATAAATAAAATATATTTTTTTAACGATATTTGGCCATTATTTAAACAATTTTTATTCGTTAAACCAGTTATTACTGCGTGAAATAAATAACAAATTAAATGAATGCTAAGAGTTACATTTTGTGTGAGACTGTTTGCAATTATTTAAACAATACTGGCGCCTTTTAATAAGAAAGGTTGAGAGAATTCGAGTTTTTTTGTATTTCATACTTCATGTAGCTTATTGTTCAGTAATATCTTATTTCAAAACTTATAACTAAATAAATCGCCGACATTAGTTTAAGAAAATAATAACTTTTCACAATTCACAGGAAAAAAAATTGTTATGAAACAAATGAAAATTGTTTAATGAATTTGTAAATATATATTTACCAAAGGAAAATTACTTTTAACACTCGGTAACTGTGTCATTAATCCTAACAGAACAATAAGCTTTTACGATTCACATGATAAAATTGTTTCAATAATTACCGAATTTATCAAACAAGAACTATTATCCTAGAAATTCATTCACTATATTATATATTTTAAAAATAATAACTTTTTAGGATTTAGAGGTAACAACAATTGTTTAAGCAATTGAAAATTAGTTCAAAGATACTTGCACACTTTAAATAATCAAAGACAAATAATACATGTTAAAAAGTTTCAAAAATTTCATCTTTAGCATGAATTTTACATATATTCACTCAGTTGGGAATGTTTTAAAAAAAAGTACAGAAAACTAAAAACATTTTTACAGAAATCTGTGAATAAATACGATAAATTACAACCATAATTACAGTAAAGTAGATTTTTTTCTAATATTCTGAATAATTTTGTATTTTATTGAAAATTGTTGCTTTTTTGAGTTCTAATTTGTTACAAGATTTTGCGACAAAAGTATAAATAAAAAAAATTTCAAATATTCGGCATATTGCAATGAGTTAATTGTAAATCAAGATGTTAACATGATTTATTTCTCTAGAATATACTCTGCGTGGATAACATTTTGTGCAGGAAAAAGGTAATAGTATTAAACAATAATTAATTATGTGCAGGAAATTTTTGGTGTTGGAAAAATATGATCAGTATACATTGTGTACAAAATTTTGTAAGCAGCATAAATTTGTGTAGGAACTAGTGCTACCCAAAAAAATTTATGTAGAAAAAATAGAACAGTATTGAATTTTGTGCAGGAAATATTTTGCGTAGAAAATATTAAGTATAGGAAAAATATGATCAGTATACGTTGTGCACAATATAGTTTATGCAGAATAAATTTTTGTATGAACAGGTGTTACCCAAAAAATTGTATTCAGAAAAAAAACAGTATTAAATATTTTATAGGAAATATTTAGTGTAGAGAAAAAAAACAGTATACGTTGTGTACAATATATTTTGTGTAGAATAAATTTGTTTACGGGTGTTACCCATAAAATTATATTATACATTATAATTATATATTATATGCAGAAAGAATATAACTGTACTGAATTTTGTGGAGGATATATTTGATGTAGATATTGTTTAGTGTAAGGGAAATATGATCATTATACGTTGTGTACAATATATTTTGTGCAGCATAAATTTGTGTAGGAATGGGTGTTATCCAAAAAATGTACATGGAAAAAATATAATACTATTAAATTTTGTGCCGAAAATATTTTGTGTAGTAAATATTTAGTCTAGGAAAAATATTATTAGTACACGTTGTGTACAATATATTTTGTGTACAATAAATTTTTGTCGAAACGGGTGTTACCCAAAAAGTTGTAAGCAGAAAGAATATAACAGTATTGAATTTTGTGCAGAAAACATTTTGTTTAGAAAATATTTACTTTTACAAAATATAATTAGTATATGTTGGGTACAATATATTTTGTGTAGAATAAATTTTTGTAGGAACGGGCGTTACCCAAAAAGATCTAGATATGAAAAATATAACAGTATTAAATTTTCTATAGAAAATATTTTGTGTAAAAAATATTTAATGTCAAGAAAAAATATCAGTGTACGCTGTGTACACAATATTTTTTGTAGAATAAATTTGTTTACGGGTGTTACCCAAAAAATTGTATGCAAAAAGAATATTAATCATCATTATACGTTGTGTATAATATATTTTATGTAGAATAAATTTGTGTGGGAACGGTTATTACCAAAAAAAATTTATATTGAAAAAATATAACACTATTAAATTTTGTGCAGAAAATATTTTGTGTAAAAAATATTTAGTCTAGGAAAAATATAATCAGTACACGTTGTGTAAAATATATTTTCTGTACATTATATTTTGCGTAGAATAAATTTTTTTAGGAACAGGTGTTACGCAACAAATTTTATGCAGAAAGAATATAACAGTATTGAATTTTGTGCAGAAATTATTTTGTGTAGAAAATATTTGCTGTAGGAAAATATGATCAGTACACGTTGTGTAAAATATGTTTTAAGTAGAATAAATGTCGGTAGGAACGAGAGTTACACAACAAAATTCAGATAGTAAAAATATAACAGTATTAAAATTTTTGTAGGAAATATTTTGTGAAGAAAATATTTAGTGCAGGAAAAAATATCAGTACACGTTGTGCACAATATATTTTGTGTTAAATAAATTTTTTTACGGGTGTTACCCAAAAAATTGTATGCAAAAAGAATATAATCATTATTATACGTTGTGCACAATATATTTGATGTAGAATAAATTTGTGTGGGAACGGTTGTTACCAAAAAAATGTATATAGAAAAAAAAACACTATTAAATTTTGTGCAGAAAATATTTAGTCTAGGAAAAATATGATCAGTACACGTTGTGTAAAATATATTTTGTGTTCAATATATTTTGCGTAGAATAAATTTTTGTAGGAACGGGTGTTACACAAAATGTTTTATGTAGAAGAAATATAACAGTATTTATTGTCTTGCAGGAAATATATTGAGCAGAAAATATTAAGTGCACGAAAAAATGATCAGTGTACGTTGTGTGCAATGTATTTTGTGTAGAATAACTTTGTATAGGAACTAGTGTTACACAAAAAAATCTAGGAAAAAAAAGATCAGTATACGTTGGGTACGATATATTTTGTGCACAATAAATTTGTTTACGGGCATTACCCAAAAAATATTAGGCAGAAAAAATATAACAGTATTGAATTTTGAACAGGAAATATTTTGTGTATAAAATATTAAGCTTAGAAAAAATATGATCAGTGTACTTGGTATATAATATATTTTGTATAGAATAAATTTGTATAGGAAGAGGTTTTACCCAAAAAAATTTATATAGATAAAATATAATACTATTAAATATTGTGCGGGAAATATTTTGTGTAGAAAATATTAGGTGTAGGAAAAATATGATTAGTATACCTTGTGTACAATATATTTTGTGTAGAAAAAATTTGTCTACGGGTCTTACCAAAAAAAAATTATATAGCAAAAATATAACACTATTAAATTTTGTGCAGGAAATATTTTGTATAAAAAATATTTAGTCTAGGAAAAATATGAACATTATACGTTGTGTACAATATATTTTGTGCAGAATAAAAATTTGTGCAGGAGCAGCGGTTTCCTCACTTTAAACCCTTAATTTTAATAGGCTGTTTGACCCCCTTAAAGTGTTTTTTCGCAGATAAAAAAAAAGAATCAAGAAATAATCAAATAGGCAAGGGACACCTGCAGTACCTTTCTTGTTAGTACATTAAATGGTACACAAGAAAATATATTTCATATCGGTCTTGAAAGAATCAAACATCAACTTCTGAATCATTTATTTTAATTAACTGCTACATTTTTTAAATTATTCACAAACTTCATAGCGTTAGTGCATAATGATATTTCTGGCAGAGTTTTAACTTTATGGTACTTATCGTAACCGGACTCATTTAGATAGCCAAGTGAGTTAAAGCCATAGTAATAAGAAATTATGTGGATAGTAAACGATATGACACTCTTTAACTCACCTGACGATCTGATAGTTTCTATAATATAGCGAAAAGTATCTCGTAACTAATTTATATCACCTTGTTGTTTGGATTCTACATACTTGGATTTAATGAACCCTGGACAGGTAACATGACGAGGTGGAAACCTTGCTTATTTATAATAACCGTGATACCGAGACATGTCATTTCGAGCAGGTTGCCAAGCCGGTATTAAATGTATTTAATATACCAATACGTTAAAATAAAATAGTTAGAAATTATCGTTAATTATGCGCAATTCCTATATGAGGTGTTATATATAATCCTCACTAGTGTGAAATTATTTTGTACAAGTGTATGTAATGGTTCACTTATCAGTTAAGACATGCAGATTCAGATATTGCCTTCATAAATATTTTAAAGTTGCTCTAGCATTTTGATTATTGAAATAAGACCAAAAAGTTTAATTTTCAGCTTTAAAAGGCGGTATTTTATCGAACTGGTCTAATTAAAAAAATAAATTAATTCAGCTATAAAATGTTGAATTTGGAACTAAATAGCCGAATTTCTAAGGCAAAAAGTGGAAATCTTTGGCAGACAGTTGCAGTATTAACCAAGATTTTTTCTACCAAAAGAATATGAATTTCCAACAAAGCAGTTGCATTTTTGTTCAAACAAAAATAGTGTTTAAAGAAAAAGTTAAATTTTGAAACATTTAATAAATTGTCAACTAAGTATTTAAATTTTAAAAATTTAAACTTGGGTTTAAAAATTAATAAAGAATATTTCAAGCAAATGCATAAATTTTCAACAAAATAATTGACTTTGGAACTAGATTTTTAAACTCTCGATCCCAAAAGATGCATTTTTTAGAAGGCAATTGAATATTCAATCCAAAACGATAAATTTTCTATCCAAAAATATTATGTATTTAAGTTATATTTTCTGCCAAAGATTTGAATTTTGAACTTACAATCTTCAACAACAAAAAATAAATTTTTAAAGGAAATTTTGAAATTTCAACAGAGTAGTTAATGTTTTAATGAACAAAGATTTATTTTAAAGAAAAAATGAAATGGTTTATATTTTAATCAAAATAATTTTAAATTTTTGAATTTTTAATTTAAATTAAAATTTTTATTTCAATTTTAATTTAATTAATTAATTTTGAAGCAGATAGTTGAATTTTTTGCCAAAAGAAGATCAGATTTATACAAAAAGGGATCAATTTTCCAACCAAAATTAAAAACGAATTTTCAACTAAAAAGTTGAATTTAAAACAAAAAAGAGTTTGCAGTCAAGGAAGAAAGGTTTTTAAATCCAATTTTTAAATTTTACAACCAAAAAGACGAATTCTCTAGAAAAAAGTAGAATTTTCAACTAAAAAGGAAGTTCTAAATTAAAAACAGAATTTTTAACAAGATAGTTAAATTTTTGACAAAGCAATTTAATTTTGTTCAGAAAAGACAAATTTACAACAAAAAAAACACATAAATTTTCAACCAAACTGTTGATTTTTCAACTTAAAGCCAATAATTTTCGAAAAAGAATGAATTAGTCAAATTTTCAGTTAAAAAATTAATTGGCATCAATCATCAATACAAAATTCTTAGCTGCATTTTCAACTAAAAACTATAATTTTTTAGCCAAAAACATGTTTAAATTTTCAGTTAGAAAAATTAATTAGGAAATAAAATTATACAGTAACAAAAATCAATTTTTAACAAAGTAATTTAATTTTTCAACAAGTAATTTGATTTGAACAAAAACAAATTAATTTTCACAGAAAAATCTAATTGCTACATTTTTAATTAAAATGATCGAATTTCAACCAATGATGAAATAGGCAAGTTTTAAGTAGAAAAAATTTTCTAAGTAGTCAAATTTTCAGGCTAAAAAGTAATTTTCAATTATAACAAAAAACGAATTTTAAATAAAACAGTTGAAACATTAACCAATAAAATAAAGTTTTGTCATAGTAGTCCAACTTTCATCTTAAAAACATGAATCGGCAATAAAAAAAATTTTATATTCATTTTCAACTAAAAGTGATTATTTTTTAAACAAGAATCTGATAATTAAATTTTCGGTTAAAAAATGGATTTAAAAAAATATTGCTAAAAAAACAGAAAATAAATTTTTAATAAAAGCAGTAATTCTTGTATAAAAAAATAGCAAAGTAATTTAATTGGTAGCAGTTAATTTTCAACCAAGGAAGATTAATTCTCATTACAAAATCAGATAGTTTAATTTTTAACTCAAACGATCGATTTTCAACCAATAATGAAACAGGCAAGTTTTAAGTAGAAAAAAAATAAATTTGAAACAAAATAGTTCAATTTGTATTAAAACAGTTTCATTTTTATAAAAAAAGATAAAGTTACAATATAATACATAAATTCTCAAAAAAAATGACGTAGGTAAATTTTCAGGTAAAAAATTAATTTTTAATTAAAACAAACGAATTTTAAAGATAACAGTTTAAACATTAACCAATAAAATAAAGTTTTGTCATAGTAGTCCAAGTTCCATCTTAAAAATATGAATCGGCAATAAAAAAATTTTTTATCTTCATTTTCAACTAAAAGTGATCATTTTTAAACAAAAATCTGATATTTAAATTTTGGGTTAAAAAATTATTTTAAAAAATTTTTCTACAGAAACAAAAAATAAATTTTTGATCAAATAATTAAATTTTGTATGAAAAAAAAATTAACAAACTAATTCAATTGAATAGTTCAACTCTTAACCAAAACAAGATATTTTTAAACAATAATGGAATAGGGAAATCTTAAGTGGAAAAAATATTTTATAATATATTAATTTACTTTTTAATAAGTCAGGTTAGTTTTCTTCTAAAAAAGATAAATTTACAATATAATACGTAAATTTTCAAAAAAACACACACAATTGAGTAGTTAAATTTTCAGTTAAAAAATTAATTTTCAACTAAAACAAAAAACGAATTTTAAATAAAACAGTCGAAACATTAACCAATAAAATAAAGTTTTGTCATAGTAGTCCAACTTTCATTCTAAAAATATGAATCGGCAATAAAAAAAATTTTATCTTCATTTTCAACTAAAAGTGATCATTTTTAAACAAAAATCTGATATTTAAATTTTCGGTTAAAAAATTATTTAAAAAAATTTTTCTACAGAAACAAAAAATAAATTTTTGATCAAATAATTAAATTTTGTATGAAAAAAAAATTAACAAACTAATTCAATTGAATAGTTCAACTCTTAACCAAAACAAGATATTTTTAAACAATAATGGAATAGGGAAATCTTAAGTGGAAAAAATATTTTATAATATATTAATTTACTTTTTAATAAGTCAGGTTAGTTTTCTTCTAAAAAAGATAAATTTACAATATAATACTTATATTTTCAATTTAATTGTAGAATTTTAAATAAAATAGTCAAATCTTCAACCAATAAAATGAAGTTTTGACATAGTCCAAAATTCATCTTAAAAAGATGAATCGCCAATAAAATATTTATTAACTAAATTGTCCACTGAAAACGATTAATTTCGAACGAAAAAGATACTTTTCAACTTTTCAGTTAAAAAATTTAATTAAAGAAAAAATTTTGAACACAAACAATAAATTAATTTTTAATAAAATAAGAATGATTTTTTCACAAAAAAAGTTCAATTTTTAACCAAGCAGTTCAATCTTTGATCGAAAAACATAAATTCTTACTGAAAAATGTAAAATTTGAAAGCTTAACTAAAAACTTAATTTAATTTAATTTTTTTTTATTCAATTTGATTTAATTTTAACTTTGAGCCAAAAACGGGTAATTTAAATATACTGTTAAGAAAATAAATTTTCAAATTTAAAACAAAATGAATTTTAAAAAAAATGATTAAATACTTAACCGACAGTAGAATTACCATCAAAAAACGACATTTTTTAACGAAAAAGGAATTTAGTTAGGTTTTCAGTGAAGAAAATTAATTTTCCACTGCAAAAAAAAATTTCAAGAAACTGCTAAATCTTTGATAACATAGTAGCATTTTTAACCAAAATAGATAAATAATGAACCAAGAATATAAACATAAACTTTTGAATTTGAAAGACTAAACGTTATGAACCTTTCATATTTTGCTTTAAATATCTGTTATTTAAAGCCCACAGAATTAACTGCGAGGTTAAACTAGAATTGATGAAATTCGGGAATCTTAAGTCATTGCAAGCGCAGATAGCACTCGGATGGGTGACCGTGAGTGATGTACGATGAGGTTGTGCATTCGATGCATTTAACTAATGTAAATCTGGTCCATTGAATTACTATTTACAAACTCAACAATCGGAAACCGTCTGAAGTTCAAGACGCGCTTTTATGCAGTTTTCCTCTACCCTGACCAAACATCCAGGAAAATTCGACTATTTCTGATAAAGAGGAATAATAATTTTGCTTTTATATCTTTTTTATCCCCATGCTTGTATAATTTTTAAATTTCTCCTTGAAATTTCTAAATAATTAACCCGTTTATATCTACTTTAGAATCCAATTCGTTGATTGCCTCTAAGTACTTTCAATTATTTAAAGACACTTAGCTTTTTGGCAAGAAAGATCCATTTGCATGGCATTAATCGTGCGCATGAGGGCGCGACGGAACAGGTGTTAAACTTAGATTGTCTACAAAAGACACGAGGAACAACGTATTCTTCATAAATCGTTTCGCAGAATGCAAATTGTTCGCAGTTTCCTTCACCCGAAACGAAATACGATCGTCCCTTGTCTCAAGAACATGATCCGAATTTAGAATTCACATTGAAATTAATTAATCTAATTTTTTAATTATTTAGTTAAAAATTTTAATATTTTTTTAAAAATGTATTCATTTTGTTAAAGACTTATCCTATTTTGTAAACAATTTAATTAATTGGTTTAAAGTCGAACTATTTTGCTAAAATGTATTTTTTTGGTTAAAAATTAATTTCTTTGCTGAAAAATACATACATACATTTTGTTAAAAATACGTTTTACTTCTGGTTAAAAATTTAAATTTTTTATTTGAACATGCGCCTTTTATTATTTTTATTTTTTTTTGTAGAAAATTAATCTCGCCGATTAGATTATTATAATTTTTTGTTAAAAATACAACTGTTTGGTTGAAAATTAATTGTTTGTTTCATGATTTTAATATTTTATCAAAAATTCGACTTTTCAGTTAAATTCAACTGTTTTGTATTTTAAAATAAAATTCTTTTTTGCTTCGTATATAGACAAATTTAAATTATGCAAATTGTATGGTTAAAATTTGTCTCCATTGGTAGAGAACTATTTGTTTCAAATTTCATATTTTTTTATTGAAAATTAATATTTTTTATAAAATTTGTCTTTTCGAATTTGAAAAAAGGTTTGTTTTCTAAAAATATTCGAGCTTTTAGCTTGAAAATTGAACTCTTATCATCTTTGTGAGTATGGATTTAACCATTGTTTAAACAAATTTTCTTTTATTTTTAAATTTATCTGGTTAAAAATTTGCTTCTTTCTGTTGAAAAGTGATTTTTAGGCTTAAAATTGAACTACCCCATATTTAGATGAAACCTTATATTATATAACTGATTTGTTAAAAATTTATACATTGGGATTGAAAATTTATTTTTGTCTGATTAAAAAGAAATTTTTTCTTTAAGTTTAATCTTTTTTGTTTGTAATTCGATCATTTTGTTAAAAATGTATCTTATGTCGATTGAAAATTCAGCGATTGGGTTGAGAATTAAAATATTCTTTTAAAAATGTAATTATTTTGTTGAAAATTCAACTTTTTTTCAAATGGTCTTTTTTAGTAAAAAATTCAACTATTTTGTTAAAGTCATATTTTTAGTCTAAAAGTAAACTATTTTATTAAAAGCTCATTCCTTTAAAAGAAAAATTAATTAAATTTAATAATGAATAGATAAATTAATTAGTAAGTTAATAATTAAATTATTTTATTAAAAATTTAATCACTTAATTGAAAATTCAACTATTTTTGTGCACCCAGGTAAAAAAGTTATATAAAATTAATATATAGTCGACAAAACACTGATATTTTTCATTTATTTTACATAGTTCATCAAACAAATGAAAAATATTATTGTCTTTTTCAATATATCTAAATATAACTTTTTCACTTGGGCAGTAATCTTTTTTCGTAAAAAAACTAAAAAATTTGGTATAAGTCAACTTTTTTTGGTTTAAAAATGGACTGTTTTGTTAAAGACATCGTTTTGGACTAAAATGTTACTACTTTGTTGGAAATTCACTCAATTTAATTGAAAATTTATTTTCCTTTGCTGAAAACTTTTTTTTCTTCATTTTTTTTTTAATTCGGAAATTCTTTTGAAGTTATCGTTTTTGGTGTAAAATTAATCTGCTTTGTTTAAAATTCTTTTATTTAGGTTAGAAATCAACCTTTTTAGTAGAAAAAAATTATTTTTTGTTCAAATTTAATATCTTTTTTTAAAAATTCGACTATTCGGATAGAAACGTATCTGTATATGCAATGTGGTAGAAATATAAATTAATTTACAGTCATGTTTTTTGTTGAAAATTCCACTTTTTTATTAAATGTCAATTTTTTATGTTTAAAATTAAAGTCCTTTTTAATAGTGCTTTTTATCTTAAATTCAACTGTTTCGTCCAAAATTTATACTTCTGGTGTTAACATTCGTTTTCCGTGGTTGTAAAAGAACTTTTTTGTTGAATATTATTATCTTTTGTTTGAAACTTCAATTATTTGGTTGGAAATCTATAACTACATTACTTTGTTGAAAATTCAACTACTTCGTTAAATTCATATTTTTTGTATCTAAAATTCAACTTTTTGTTGAAAATTCATCCTTTTCGTTTGAAAATTGTACCTGCACATACAATTTGGTAAAAACAAACTATTTTCTTAAAATTGATTTACTTTGTTAAAACTTCAATTATTTTATTACTGTCATCTTTTTTTGTTGAAAATTTAATTATTTTGTTAAAATCTTCTTTTATTGTGGAAAATCGATTATTTGGTTGAAACTATACTTATGCATACAATTTTTTGAAAAATTGAACTATTTTGTTCAAAATTTATTTACTTTGTTGAAAATTCAACTATTTTGTCACAGTCATTTTTTTGTCTATTTTAAAAATTTATTATATTATTATATTTGAAATTATAACAACATTAAAATATAATGATATTATAACATTATGAAATATTTAAAATATTTTATGCATTAAACTATTTTGTTAAAATTTTTTTTTTTGAAATCCTAAAGATTTTATTAATCATCATTTTTTGGATTGAAAATTTAATTATTTTATTAAAATCTTCTTTTTTGTGGAAAGTCGATTATTTGGTGGAAAATGTACCTATACATACAATTTTTTGAAAAATTGAACTATATTGTTAAAAATGTATTTACTTTGTTGAAAATTCAACTATTTTGTCACAGTTATCTTTTTTGGTCTATTTTAAAA
>JAAAKG020041637.1:0-18943 GCA_010014905.2 Druon quercuslanigerum
TGCCCCTGATTGCTAAGTTCGGATAGTAAAATTTAGGGTGATTTTTAACAAAAAATACTAAGTAAGGTTTCTCAGTGGAATTTTGGTTATTTACTCATATAAATATATTTATAATTAGAAAACGCACAGACAATTTATCAAACTATTAAAATTTTGTATTTTGATCTATCGAAATTTGAATGTACCGCCAAATTATGTAAAATGGAGTTGAGATTTTAGGTTATGTTAACTTTGAATTGAATGTCCATGAGACAAGTTCAAAATCCAAAAGTTCAGCTCTAGCCCCACCTGTCGCCAGAATAAAAAAATTCTAATTACCAACACAGTAGGTGTTACCGATCATGTAGAACATATTTACAACAATGATTATTTTCATATATTATTTATATTATTTAATATTATATATTAATATTATAATATTATAATATTATATATTTATATTATTTAATAATATCTGTTTAGAAAATAAATAAAAGCACTATTCGAATTTAAGGGAAAAATCACACAGAGGTCATGAGTTAGCGCATTTTTTTCTCAACTTTATTTGTTATGTAGTATGCTTAAATGCCTAAGTGGGTGCCGTACAGTATAATTGCCTATTTATACTGGAGAAGAAATAGCCTTGAGAAAATAAATGGTTTAACACATTACATATTATTTTCTGATAACAGACATGATTAAACAAATGTTTTAATCAATGGAAAAATGACATTGTCTTTCATGAAAAATAAGTTAAGAAAATAGTCTGATTCCAACATTAACTTTTCTTCTATGCCTGTTGATCTGTCCATGAAACATAATAGGTTGAAAAATCGTTATGTCGCCAACTTTAGGTGCAGTTTTCACGAAAAGCGGTTTTTTTGGAGTACCAAATTCGCCAAAATGGCCCGGTTACTAATTTTTCTACCTGAAGGATTCATTTTTGGTTAAAAATCCCAGAAATATTTCCAACTATATGAAACTGTACCTAACTCCATTTCGATTATAAGGGCCCTTTTCATGCGAACGCTCATATTTAATTAAATACAATGAGTTCAGTACAACAATATTGGGTGAGCAAATCAAAATACATAATAAAGGAATTGTTAGAAAATAGTTGATCGCGATTACAAAAACATTCTGTAGTGCCATTTTTAGAGTATTGATGTTATTTTGTCGAACAGGGTAATTAATTAATAATTTCTGATGTTAGATTTTTGCCGATTACTGGTCAACTAATTTTCTGAAGAAACGAGAAAAAATCTACCACGGCCCGAATTTGAACCGGGAACGCCAATATATACAAGTGGAGCGTTAACCAATCACGGCACGGATTCTGTCCTGCCGTACAAAGTAAGAAAAAGGTTAAATGCCGAAGAATTCCATGTTAAATCATCTGAAGAATTTCATGTAATGTTAGTATTTTTGATAAAAATTCTAGTGCCTGTTCTCTTGTGTTGACAGAAAAACCCTTAAATAATGTTTGAAACATTTTTTAAACTCAGGAGATATTCAAAATTGAGAATTTTGACACTTTTTTTTTAACTTTCTTAACTTTGGGGATTTTAAAGATACTGAAATGAATTTTTTTCAATTATTCATAATAATGCCTAGTCTTGAAATAATTTTATTCGAAAAAAAATAATTAATGATTATACGTTGTATTAAATAATAATAAAATAAATAAACCTTCCGTAAGATTTATTTCCTTCAATCATTCACATAATTATTAAAAACAATCTTTTTAATACTCTTCAGCGTTATTGCTGATTATACTTGTACATGTCAGTGCCAATCACTCCAGCAATCAAATTTCTGACTTGCCAATAACCACAGCATCCTCGCATTTATAGTTTTAAACTTGTTGAAATCTCAAACTCAGGAAATAATGAGTAAGTATAAGTTAATTTATAATTTCAAATATACGTTTTATTTGATAAAACACTTTTGTGACTTTTGATTAAGCTGAATATAGTTTTTCAAGTTCTCAGAACCTATAATCCGCTTATAAGTTCATCGCTAGTTACCTTAAAGACGTTTGTCACCTTTTTGCACACGATATTTTATGTAACAAAGATATGATTTACAATATAATTACGTCTAACATTTGAGGTTAGGTTGATGTGGCCATAATCGTACACGGGCATAATCACACTGTGCGCATGCGTACTCGCTGTCGCTCCTTTTGTTGTGTAAACGACTACTTTCAAAACTAAAAAGTGGCTGCTAAAACGCGTAAATCATGCCTGAGATATGTATAAAATATTATTAGTATTTTTTCCGCCATAAGATCCTTTCAAAATTTTTCTTCAGGACCCTTAAGGAAACATCAAAAAACAGTCGACAGACAGAATTTGGAGGTGGTGTTTTCGGAAGTTTAGCCAATCCACTTTGTCTCACATTCCGTTGTGGATGTTCCATGACAGCAGAATCAGGAACTCAAGGTAAAAATCCGCTGGAGATAAAGAAGATCGTGACCGGCATCTATTCTCAAGCCTTCGAGGAAAGAACTTTCGAAGAAGAACCGTCGCGTCTCGAAGATTCGCTTAACGGATTATCTTTGCAGTGACACTACATAGACTACTTCTGCAAAATTGTCTGATCAACAAAGTCGGCCTCTATTTCATCAATTTCAATTTACACCATCTAATCAAATTCAAATGGAATTTCCATTACGAATCCTACGTTATCGTGGTACGAAAAAACCCCTTCTCGACTTTTTTTTCTGTAGCTCTCAACTTCTGTCTTCTTTCTACCACATATAGGGGGAGGAAAATGTACACAATAAATCGTAATTTCACTTTTTTAAATATTTGTTCCGGTCCACTCTCGTAGAATGCTTTGTGAAAAAAACAGAAGAATTTCATTTATCGCTCACAGGGAGAATTCGCTGGAAGCTATCATCAGTATTAGTTTCTCCTTTTATTCATTGAGCCTATCATTTTAGACTTTCTGTCTGGTTTAAATACATGTCAATTTGAACGTATTCAATCATATTTAGGTTTCAGATCATCAATTATTTAAACGATTTAATTCTAGCATTGAACATGTGACTATTTAATCCTCGGTGGTGTAATCCGTTGGCCACCAAAAAATTATGAAAAGTAACAGCTGACGGTTCGAATACCAGTCAATCGTTAAAATTCGCTTTTAATAATTTTATTACTTTTATCTGGTCAATAACAATAACATCAATAACGTATTTTAAATAAATGTGAAATCATTTGATTCATAACGCTTTCAATTTAAAAATATTTAACTTTCTCTGATGAATAATAAGATAATGGTAAGAGAATTTACGCACAGTTTTTTTTAAAATAAAATATCAGATATGTCACAACTTTGACAACTTACTAATTTGAAGACCCACTGAAACTCCCAGAGTTTACCATGACTCAGGAGAGAGCAGCAGGGTTAAACACAAACTGCCACGCGTTTTCGAGGCCATAAACTTCGGTGATCAACAAACTGCATTACAGATTATTAAAGCGCTTGAAATTTCTAATATTTTGAATATACGCATCCTAGAAATGTGTTATCGATCAAGCACTACAGACGCACATGTTTTGAGACCCCTTGAGTTAGAAAAAACTGTTTTTACGAAGTTACCCGTTAGATTAAATTGTCCTTTTTGCATACATTTTAAGTCCCAAAAAGTAAAGTTAAGTTCGCAAACCAGGCTTCCTTAACATAAGGTTTTGATTCGAGCCATCGAAAATGCTATTCAAAATTTCAAATTTGAATTTCTAGCCAAACGACACGAGATTCCACTTTTAAGCCAAAAACTATGCGAGATAAAAACCTAATTTAAGAAAACAAATTATTGCGTTTAAAAGTACCAACAAAATTATCGTTAACCATTTTTTTATAAAAGTCAAAATTTTTCTTTTAACTGTCCAAAAAGCTAGTGAGAAATAGAAAATGGAACTGTTGAGCCAAACGCCAGTATGTAAAACAATAAATCAACATTATCTCCGCGTAATGACAAATAAAGATTAAGGAGTGGAACAAATATTAAAATGATGATGACAAATAAGGTATGCTTTATTTTAAGATATGGAAATACTTCTTTACGGGCTGAGGTATAGAATTTAATATAATTAGTTTTAAAATAATTTTGTATAATTGAAAGACACTAGAGAAGTATGCCAGGAGAGAAAAGTATGATGGCAAATAGATAAAAAAAAAGAGTGTCAGTAGAGTGAATGAGACCAGAAACAAAAGACTTTGGATTCTAATGGTCGGAGTAGTGTTGCGGAGCGACCGTGTTATTTAAATAAATAATAAGAGAATTCTAGATCAATCTAAAAATTCTATAACCTCTTGCTCACAATACTTCCTTCCCCACCGAGTGAGTCACGCCTGTCCCGAAAGGGAAACGGCTTAATGATGTAATAATAATAATGAAAATACATAATTGGTAAAAAAATCGCAAAAATATGCTAATGCGAGGAACACATACCTAATAAGTATGTGTCCGACGGAGCCAGTGATAACTGTTTCAATAGTGCTTTCTGCGATTATAGCAAAATACTTGTCCTGTGTATAAAAGAGTAAAAGGTTTTGTACTTTATTTTGAAAAGGTCATTTTCAATACCTTAAAGTAAGTTTTGAAAGGTTTTAATGAATGCTTTTTTCTGCCTGGGCCTACTGTTTAGTGTTTACTGTGATTCAGAGCATTTGAAATTTTGCTTGACATTGTAACGGCACTGTAACTAAAAAAAAAAAAAAAATAAACGACTATGAAACTGTATAAATCGTAATTGTGACGAAACTGTTATAAATTCGACTAGAAGAGGCTTATTGCATTTCTCATATTTTCCCAAGAAGTTGCTATAGAAATAAAGGATATTTTGAAATGCACACGCATCGTATAACTCTTCGCACTTTATGACTTATGACTATCCGGAAAGTTCGAAAAAGAATATGGTGGGCGTAGAATGTAGACTGTAGAAAGTCACATGTGTCACCAAACCTCCTATACATTTCCGCAGTAACCGGCAAAGTTTTATCTCCGTGCAATATATATGAACGGACTTTTCTGTACTATTATACCTCCACATTCTTTAAACCCAAATCTTTTAGTTCTCTCACTTTTGATAAACGTTTGCTTTCTTCTGTAACGTATTTTATATTTCATCTGATATTTCTGGTCTCACAATCAGAAGCAGAAAGTACAAAAACATATATTTTTGCAATTCTAATCATATTTAATTTCAATTTCCTTGATTTTATAAGTAGTTTGAAAATGGAAAATTTTCAGAAATAGCTTTAATGCTTAATGTTTTTACTTTTTCGGACTTTTAAGTAGGAGTAATATTATTAAATTGAGAGTTTAATTTTGAACTTATGGGATTTAAACGTTTTCAACAGCAATAAGTATTGTGCAATGAATCTTAGCAATGCAGAGATATTGAAATAGAAATGCCTATAATTAAATGAAAAATATTATTCTTCAAGTTGCAACACAAAGTCTAGAACATTCACTTTTTGAGAGTAGATCCGAATTGATTCAATTACCGTACTCTTCCTTGAGATTCGTATTGGCCTATTTACTTTATTTTCTCTGTGTTTTATGTACAGTATACAGTCTAAAATCGAGGCTTGGCTCAAAGGCTTTCATTTAATGGAGAGGAAGGGGAAATTTCCGAAACAACACGATATCAAAACTTCAATTTACTTTGCAAACACTCAACTTCAAACGAAGCCTGGCGCAGCTTTTTAATTAAAATTGCAAAAAGGGGATGAAATTCATTCCAAAAGTATCGAGTCGATTGAACCTATCATTAATTCATACCACGTGTATTTTGCTTACTTAAAAAAATGATTTCAATCTTTCGTTTAGCTGAAGCCTGCAGTTAACCAAGAAGTAATTGAAACGCTTGTTTGAAATATTGGTTGCACTGAATTTTCAAATATTTTATGTACCGGTGACTGGCTATCAGTGGGTCGGGTAATACAATTTTCAATGTCTTACTAAGCGTTCACTGCTAAAAAAGTTTGGGGTTTTAACACACTTTTACTACACACGAATATAAGGCAAAATTAGAATTTTCTTACTAGAAGATGAAATCTCATACGTGTATTGCAGTTTCAAAGAAGACGCACTATTTACCATGCAAGCATTGAAATTTAATTTCACTATACCGGTATTGTAATTTTACCTTATCTTGTTAACGGAATGAGTGGCTTCTCTTTAAGTAACTTGAGCATAGTGCCTCGTTAGTTTAATGATAATGCACTCAAAGTGGAGCTTGTCGGTTAGGGTTTGATTCTCCGCGCATGTGAATTTCGATTTTTTTTATGTTTCTTCCAACATAAATTTTTTACTGTGTAACTAAATAATGAAAACGTGATGCAAACGATTTTTTACAGTTTACTATATAACTCTAAAGTTCTCGTGAGACATCTGAAAATGATTCTTTAACAGTTTATATTTTCCAAGCACGCTGTTAGAAAATGCAAGTAGTGATAGTAATGCCAGGAAATATAGCGACGGTAAAAAAACTTCCGAAAGAAAATACTGGTATCACATACGAGCAGACTGTCGAACTATTGTACTATCACAAATTGTTGTACCAACAGTCAATCACATTTGCCATGATCATTTGAAACTTGGAAAGGTTTGTATCCTCTATTTACCCCACGCTCTACCTGACCAACAAAACTCACAGAGGGTGCAATGGTGCAGAAAGATGATAAAATGTTTTGAATGCAGTTCGTCTCAGAAACTAGAAATGATTATTACAGACAACGAACCTTGGCACTATTATTATGACGTGACGAACAAATTACAGGGCAGACTCTGCCTGTTTGTAAATGACTAGGGGACTCCAGTGAAAGTGTGAAAATACAGATCTGCAAAAAAAAAAAGAATTATCGCGGAATGCTTTGAAAAACTCGTTTCGTTGGCTAGCTTGGAAAAGTCTGGAGTGACTAATGGATTACCCTCTCTATAATCCATACCTTGCCATGTCAAAACTTGAGATTGTACTAACGGAAGATCAGCACAGCACATCGTCTGTTCAATGCATAGCATACTTTGAAACATATTATAAAAGATATGCCCATAGGGAAAACAGTAAGATAACATGAAACTAATATGCTGCTAAAAAGCTTTTACCATACTACATGGAAAAGTTTTACTTATTTTAATTTAGATTTTCTTGTAAAATATAAGAGATCGCCCTTTTTTGTTCTAGATTGTGATACATTTAAAAAAATTATTTTGAGGTAAAATTTCAATCAACACAGCTGATTTTATATCGAGTATAACATGTCAGTTATAGATGTCAGATATAGTCTGAATTTCCAGTTATGTTCAATCATTTATTGTAAACTTTGACAGAATTGACTTGAAGTCGCAGAATCTCTTAAAGAAGAAATATATTGTTCTTTAAGAGAAGATCTAGCAGCACGTATTTTTTCGATTATCGAAAAAATGTCTGCGAAGTAATGCGTATTTGAATTGCGTGCTTTGTTATCTCAAAAATTCAACTTTTCAAATTTTACATCAATAACTTTTGTCCTCATTAAAATATTTATCTTTTCTTTTTCTTTTGATTCTGATGGAGTTTATTGTTTAATTTCGAAATCCGCCGGAAAATTCAAAAACGATTGAAAATTTTTAAAATGGTGACGATTTTTATGAAAAGATAAGGAATTCATTTTTTTAACTCACACTTATACTATTTTCTTATTTCTGGTTGTATGTGTGCTTTCATAATTAGCTAAAAATTTTTGTCTCTATTTGGAAAAGTACGTATCGCCTAATTTCCCCTAAAACAAAATATTTCGTCCACGAGAGATTCTGCGATTTCAAGTGTAGAAGCTGGCTGATTTGAAATTGATTCGATCATTTAATATTTTCATTATTTAGTGATAACTTATCCGAACACTATCCTATTAACATCTGCCATCCTACACAAATACTGTTGTTGCTGTGTCACGACATGTCTGTCGTGTGCCACCACAAATTGTATGCTAGTCACATTATTGTGTGTAGGTTTTACTAACATTTTATCTCCAATCTCCATGATTGAACTGGACTGTAGTATATAAAAAGAAAATAATGAAATAATTAATATTTTCTCGTTGAATTCTTAAAATGCGTGGAAGAAGCGATATAAGCATTATCAGATTTTCATGGCTGATGCGAATGTGCGGTAAAAGAAAGAATGCAGGAGATCGACAGATCGCTGAAAGTCGCTTAGATCGGCGGCGGCCGCCCAGCAGTCTACCTCTGGATAGAGTATGGGCACGGGGCCGTACGTGTTTGGAGTACCACACGGCGACCCTCCTTCCTTAAACTCCTTTCCCCCACCGCCATGACCTGCAACCGTATTTCCTTCCCACCCCTACCTCGCGGAACCTCCTGCCTCAGCTACTGAATGTTCACGGAGCCTCCTCACCTCTTACCAGTCTTATGCTATATAAGCTCTCACCTGCTCTACTCCCACTTTGGAACTACAATTTTCTCTCAATTGATCAATAATCTCGATTATTTTAAGATCCTCGACCAATAGTACAGGCCTCACAGTGTCTACAGCATACGAAAATAAAAGGAACAAAATACCTTTTACAAAAATAGGCTAGGCTAATTAAAACTCTGATAGTCTTTATGTTAATGATGAGGTTTTAAATGATTTATGAATGATTAATAGTAATTGAATAGAAATCGGGATTTAGTACATTTGCAGTTCATTTGAACTTTTCATTAAAAATATAAGTTTAATAAACTGAACGTAAAATATTCACTATATTTCAGAAATTCTTTAGAGTCTACACGTATCGAAAAAATATGACTATTCGTACCAAATTTTCAGTACAAATAGCCCCTATACCAGCTCTCCTTTTCGTACAGAAAAATCCGATTATGTATGTTATAAGCTCTGTTAATTTAAACTGTAAACGAAATTATTATTATTATTATTATTATTATTATTATTATTATTATTATTATTACACCATTAAGCAATATTCCATAACTTAAGGTTAGCTTTAAACATTTTGGGAATTTACAACTTAGAACTTTATTTAATGATGTGCAACTCTTTTCTTAACAGGCGCAAATTTACTTAGAGAAACTTTGTTACCTTAATCACATTTTAATTAAAACAGTTACGAAGTCAACAAGTACAATTAGAAGCAGTATACGGTTTAAGCGGTTGATCCACAGGATAAAACGTATTAATCGATCGGAAAAATTTCGGTCGTAGGTTCCCAATGCTCGCAATGGCATTGCGGTACATTGATGTCCGATCGTGTATCGTGAAAAATTTGTGACTTTTGACCTGGCCTTTGTATCAGTTTGTCGTTCTTAATCTCTAGCCGTCGATCTTTTCACATCCCCCTTGCTTTAAACCATTTTACCTCCACCAAAATCCGATATCGTTCCGTTCCAAGTCGAGCCACAACGTTCCATCACCGAAAGTATCGGAGACAAAAAAGGAGCCTATTGGTCACTGAGCTTAGCCAATCTCTTATTTTCAGGAATTGGGGATATTAGCGTGCTGATATAGGCTGGAAATATTCGAAGTATAAATCCAACTTTCTGTAGAAAATATAATAGTACTACATTGAATATACCAATCTGTATTAAACTGAATATCTCAAGCGTATGATATCGCCATTAAGATCGTGTCTGGGTAAAAACCAAAAAGTTGAAAATAACATATCCCGGGGATATTTGAAGCTTGAAGGAATAATTTGTTTAATTTCAGGACTTTATAAATTATTTTTTTCACAGTCCCCTATGTCCAAATTATTTTTACTTTAGACTAGATATTAAAATAGAATCAATTAAATATGAGTAAATGTCATCCGCTAGCGTGTATCTTACCATATTTTTTAATATTTATGGCCATAACAATTATATTATAACTTATAACAAAAATTTAACAAATAAATGTATTTCTTACTTGAAAAACTCTTGATTGGTACATTATTCCAATGTAAAAATATGCTTTTACACCATACATAATTGTGGGTATTCTTGTCTTACTCAAAAGCACAATTTTTTGCACTGAGTGAAGTTAGTTGCAACAAGGAAAATAATCCATATTCCAATTATTTTTCAATTTAAAAATAATTTTGAATAATTTTAAAGTTATTTTATTTCACAGTAAACACTGCGATCAATTTTGTTGTAGGTAATTTTAAGATGTTGTTCCATCTCGCTCGTAGTTGGGGTACGAAATTCGTCGATTGTTTTTGCCGCAAAACTGTAAAAATAATTGACCGTAGATGACGTTTCGTATTCCAAGTCAAAAGAAAACGATACCTTGTGAAGTGGTACCATTCAAACTACCAAGACTAATGTTTGTTGCAGGTATATGGTACACTGGAATTAACGTTAGATTCACAATTTGTTCTTGCTGTGTTCTTAATTACATTGTAAGTAACAACAAGATTAAATCTTATTTAAATGTACAAAAGTTCTGAAATCAGATTTAATTATTATTTCGACGAAAGCAGTTTGAGTTCTTACGAAAAATGCTAAGCCGACCTGCATGTTAAATTTAATACACAACTATATCAAATTCACTACATAAATAATGTATGTTATATTAACGCGATTAACATGACATTCCTGCGTATGACATGAGGCAAAACACTGATGGACAAAGTGAGTAATGAGATAATCCTCAAAGAATGTGGTGTGCAGGTGACACTAGGTGACACTAGTTGATACATTAAAGATATTTAGTATGACTGTTTGGGCATGGTGAGAGAATGAGAGATGAAAGACTAACGAAACAAATGTATCAAGGTAAAATAAATGGCAGTTTACTCAGAGGCAGATCGCGGAAGAAGCCATAGAAACACAAGAGCTTGAATGAGAAAATGTACGGACGTGTTAACCAGAGACGTGTTAGCTAGAGAGATATGCCAGGCGACAACTAGTTGACAAAAATAGTATCACTGTAGTAGATGACGTCTGAAACAAAATACCTTGGATACTAATGGGTCTGAGTGGGGAGCCTCACATAATAACTTTTTGAGGCCCTTCACTTGGGGTGATCGCTAGTGAGATTGATCAGCAAACTGAGATGGAGCAGTGTTGCGGAAAGATGGTATTATTTAAATGAATAACACGGAAATTCTAGACCAGTCTAAAAATATACACTTCCTTCCTTACCGAGTAAGTCACGCTTACTCACGATTTTTCTAATAGTGTAATAAAACAAAGTATGGAAATTAGTACGTAATAAATCTTATCTTCAAGTACCGCAAAAATTTTCTTGCAGGTACATCGGAGAAAGCTCCATATATTCTGGTTTCTCTGCAAGCATAATTTTTTCTCACGTCTTTTTTAAGGAATCACCGGGGTCCGAGGATGGCGCCATGTGGTTTGAGCTTTAGCTATCATCCACAAAATGCAATGCAGCCAGAAATTATGATCGAGAAAACATCTGAGCGTAGAACCTGGTTTCGCCTAAGCATATTTACTATCATAAAAAGGGTTAATCACACTGGTGCAAACAGTTTTAGTCATAAATACGTAGTTGCACAGGCAAGGACTGGATCTACAGAAAACACAGCCTCAGAAATCAAGCCTTTAGTCTTGCTGTGCTTATAAAGCAATCTTGAAATCGAATAAAACAGTTACTAATTATCACTAATTAATTAACCATATAGAGAGTGTTATATATCTGTTTATTCTTTCGTCTAAAATATCTATACTGCACTTAAGTATAAAGAAAAAGTGCAAAAACTCATTTCGCGTGCTTGGAGTTGTTCCGATGAAGAACGTATAGTCTTCTAGATCGGCACGTCGAAGGCAACCTAAACGATAATTGGCGTAAATGAATTTTGATACTAATTTGCTTCAGCGGTTGTGATCATGGAACGAAACGGTGACGTAAACCAATCAACGCCCCAGCATGGCAGCGGTGGCGTTTTGACTGCAATTTGTTTCCGGAAACCAGGAGTATCGGTTTGAAGCCTCTAACCAAGCTGTGCACCGTAAAAGCAGCCGTGTACTTAATTTTGCGTTACGGCCCAAAGTTAACCGGCCACCCAGAAAATGAAACCGTAACACAAAGGAAAATACTAAAAATAATAATAGAGATGTTTTTAGTCTTTGCAAAAAATATGTATGTTCTTCACTTTCCAAGTTTTTATTAAATTTTCTGGGAAAGTTAAAACAAAAGAGTTCTAGTTTTAATTAGAATAAACTTAATATCATATATATTCATTTTTGTGGTTTGTAATATTTTCGTAAGTACGAGGGCTCATCACAATTTTCCAATTTATCAGATCTAGCCGAATTTCTCTAGGTTCATTGACGAAATTGCATATTTTCTTACGCAATGAGCCAGCTTTCGAAAGTTAGCTGATCACTCTCTAATTATAGAAGTCCCCATCAGGTAATTCTTAAGGATTCTGATATTTTTTATATTTCTGCATTTCATTAAACTTTCATAGCTTAAGAATTTAACGAAGACTACGCCAAGCCACTATGCAGATCTTCTTCAGCTTAAACCAAAAGAACGTCTCGGTTAAGCCGTTGATATGATTTTTCTATGATTTTTTAAAGCTTTTAGATGCTTTTTAGCACTCTAATATAATTCATAATCGTCTGAGAATTTTCAACTTTTTTAGAGCATCTGCAGGGTAGAGTTTTATAACACATTCAGGGGTAATATCTAGATATTAAAATGTTATATCCAGATAGTAAACTGGTAATAGATATTATATTACAATAAGGAGATATTACCCCTGATAATCGGGATAGATTTCTCAATAAATGCAATTATACAACTATAAAATAAACAAATTTGTACAGATTATATTCATTAATAAAATGTATAAAAAATTGACATTAAGGGGTAGGTTTCCCATAAAAAAATTGACGACCTGCAGAGAGTAGTCGAAGATCAAGGAGTATATGGTACGTCACAAGCTACGTTGTGCAGAAGATAGAATTTTACTCGTACACATTACACATTACAAGTCGACGAAGAAGGTAACCAAAGATAGAAAGAGCAGCAGAAGAAACAGGGGCGGCTCCAAAGCATTCTATTTTCTTAGGTCTCAGAAAAGTAGATTTTATGTCTTATTATGATTCAGAGAATCTTAATTGCAATGTACTTTACGTCTCTCATTATTTTTTCTACGTTACCAATTTATAAATTTAGATTAAAAAAGACTCGAGAACTTTGATCTTATGATATTTATCTAAGAAAATAAGCAACTGATACAAAATTGTAATTGATCATTGGTTAGTCTTGGCAGAACACTATTTCTTTCCAAAATAGGGAATATACTTTCATCACGAAAACATGTTTGCAATAACTTCGGAATAACTGTCTTCGAAGTTACACCAACGAATAGTTTTGACCAAGGCGTTAAACTAACCGCAGGGTCCAATTACTGGATTGTTTTACGGTCTTTCAACAACAACCACTTGCTCTAGATCCTCAAAGTTAAGTTCTAAAAGAAAAATTTGAGAAAAATGTTTTCCGAAAGTTTCAGTATAATAACACTTTTAGTATAACCGTTTCTTGTCTGAAAAATACAGAAAAGCCTCAGGCTTTCTTTTATAGAAGAATCGGTTAAACCCGTTGCAACTGTCTTATACTGTCTTATACTGTCAACTGTCTTAACTGTCTTATAATCAGAAGCAGAAACTAAGAAAACGTGAAAATAAGTTGAATTTTCACTTCTTTTCATATTTAGGTGAAGGGTTCGAGAATGCGTGCCTGGTAAAGAGGACCGAGGCCGATATAAAGAAAATGCACTGCGTAGCACGGTGCTATCCTCTTCGGGCGTACGTAAGGAGGTAAGGACGGGTTTCCGATTAAGGCCTTATAATTGACGTCTCGGGCCCCCCGTCTGGCTTAGTCACCGACAACTGGAAGAATGGCCGGTGGACCGCTTTTGCACTGCGGATCAACGAACCGCTGAATCGAGATGCTGTGCTCGCTCACGTTTTCTCGCCAGTTATCAGCGCTCTACCAGCGGTTTCACCACCCTTCTTGCCATTTCACCCTCTTCGATCACTTCCGTCGATGAGTTCCTGTCTGCTAAGCCGATAGCTTCGTCATCCTGACCCGATTAGGAAATATGTTTCCTTCAGTTTTTTTGATCAGAGAAAAACGGGTTTCTATTACCCACTTGATAAAATTCTAAGGAATGTTGCACTTCTCTTCGCTAATGTTGCTTCTGAATTCCTTCTCTAATACGTATACCATACATATGGAAAGTAAGCCACTCGTGAAGATGGCCAACTTTTAAAGTAGCTGTTCAGTGCTTTGAGCTATCAAAATGCAATACGATAAGTTAAGTAGTACAAACAAAAAATCACTACTAACATTTGAGTATTAAGAATGCCTCCCTTCAGTAGGGGAGAGGTGCCTGAGATAGGCCTCTTAAAAAATATAAAATATTTTTATTTATTGCTTGATATTAATCAATTTTATTGGCAGTACACTGTTGAAACACTGATGTACTTTGATCAAGCATTATAAATGCAAATTACGGCATAAGACGTAAAATAAGCATTAAATAAAGCCAATTCTGAAATGAGTATTGAAAAATGTAAAAAAGAAGTCGAAAATTATAAAAAGTAGTAAAATCACAAAGATTATTTACCTGGCAACAAGAATTAATTGATACTATAAAGCGAAGAACCTTCTTTGAGGTTATATCCCAGCTATATCAGCTGTTCGCTAATGGTAAAATAGGTTAATGCGACATAAACTGTTGAATTAAGATTTCTAAAATAGGTAGGAATTTATAAATATTTTTTCCACATTAATTTTATGGATTTTTAATTGACATAAAATCATTTTTACTTTCTATTTTTGGTCATCTACTTGCATAATTGAAATAAGGTTTTTGTAACTAGCTAGAAGTCTACTGAGCTACAATATAATGTTTATATAAAAATATTGGGAGGGGGGACCCTGATAATCTTTTGTTTAAGCCATTAAATATTCACTAAAATAGACTTATTTGCTCATTTTTAGCACAGAACATTGACCCTAATAATTTCTAAACAATATTTATGCGATTTCCAAGCAATTAGTCCTTAAATAAAAATTTATATATTTATAGTTATGTCAATACCGAACTCTTGATAGACTACTAATAAAACTTTAACAATGATCATACAAATTATACATGATATGATTAGCTTGATACTTTTCTCTATTTGTCCTAGAAAATTTATTTGAGATTCTATAATTCTAATACAATGATTTGGATATAATGATTATAAGCTCATTTTAACATATGGGTGTTCACAATATTCATCACTTCATTGCTTCTGTTAAAAGAAGAATAGGCTTTCGAAACAAAAATAAAAAATTATGTATATTTATATAATGAACCCAGAGTTTGGGACGCAGAGACAAACATGACATTTTTAATGAAAGAAGAGGAAATACAAACAGGTACGACGTACCTTAAGTTAATAAGTTATTTATTAAGTCAGAATATGGTATCCAATTCAAAAAAGGGGAAGCGTTACTTTAAAATATGGTAATTCTGAGTTCCCAGAGCCATCTCGAGACTCCTAGAGGCTGATAAATATAAATTGTAGAAGTTGAAAGAATTAGGGGGATTTTTAGCATACTTGATGGTAACGCACCCCTCGAGCATCGCTGACCTGCTTGCCCCGATATTACCCGACAAAACATGGAAAGAACTGGGGGTTCACTAAAGTTGCGGCTCAAATAAAAGTTGGTATCATTTAGAACTTAAGATCCAATAGATACCTATAGAGAGCAAAAAGGTTCCTTCAAAGCGCTTTCGAAAAGAAGATAAAGGCGCATTAACAAGCGAAACGTTTGTAAATTAGAGCTGGTAAGTTAGGGATAGGCTTACCGCTATCGACCGATGACTTGGTACGAAAACTTGTTGCATATGAATATGCCTTTATGTTAACAATTTTGCTACATAACCTGCAAATGATATATATCAAGACATTATATCTATTTTACTTGCGGTAATGTTTTGCAATTTAATTATCTTCATTAGGTTATGTCCATAATGTTGAAGTGGGCAAAGTGAAAAATAGGTTCTTTATAAATAGGCTCAATTAAAATTGAGATCGTTTAGAACATCAACTAAGGTATCATTTAGAGCTTATTTATCGTTTTCAGTTTTGTTTTCAGCAAGTGGGGTCCATTTTTGTCGCAATGGCAACCCCAGTTTTTTCTGTGTATTCATTTGGGAACACACACCTCGAAAGTAAGGACTCTGCATGATGTGCAAAGTACTTTAATGCAGATGTACGAAATAATTATTGGCGTATTCGCACTCCAAAGCACATCTTTTTGCAAAATGACGCAATTAATGCGCATGCGCACTTTGGAGATGTATCTTGTATCTTTAAGTAACTTTGCATACCGGCAGAATATTAATAATTTTATTGCGAGATTATAAGATATATACTAAGGAAGTTGTCTTGTCAAAAGTCAGATATCTGAAAAAATAGTTCTTATATTATTTTAATAATCAAAATATTATTACTGATGTCATTAAAAAAAACATTAATTTTAACCATGCTGGACAGAAAAAATATCATAAAAAATTATTAATATAAATAATATTCTTAAAATTTAGTTTAAAAAAATTATAAACCAGTTGGGTCGAAAACCACCATACGAAATCTGAAATTTGTTTAAAAAAGTGTAATAAATGGTTCAACAATTTTCTCGCAGGATTTTGCAAAAAATAGCATGCGTTACACGTGCGCACATGATGTTGATACACGCTCTCTCAATTCTCTGGAATTCAATAAAAATAAACTGTTACTTACAAAATCTATGTGTTATAAATTTTTTTCCTAACTGAAATCAAAAGCTATACATTTTATGTTCATTCTTGTGCAGTTCATAATAACTATTCATTTCAATAAAAATAATTGTGTTCATTACTCACTCTGAATTGCGAGCCAACTGTGGCCAACCAGCGCGCGACCATAACTCAAGCGCCGTAGCGCAAAGCGTCACCATTAGCACATTTGGAGTACCCGACGCGACGCTTAGTTTCCTCAAAGTTTCGTATCAGTGTCGAAAAGTGTAAAAGTGATTAAAAAGTGATTAATGTGATTATAAGTTTTAGTTGAAAAAAATGGTTGTTAGTGATAATTAGTGACTTAGAAGTGTCAGTAAAAGAATTCCTCCAGGTTGTGACTCTTCAGGAAGCATCTTGCCTCCATCATGCCTATGGACCTCCTGTTAGCTCCCCACATGCGAAGAGAGTGTGCTTGATTCTTAACTTGTTATTCATCAAAACAATCGGTCCTTTTCAGAGCCAACACATTTTTTAACGACGAAATCCGCTTATTGTTCTACTACATGTTTCATTTGCTTATAGGATCTCTAGCTCGAACGTCGATTGAATTATTTCACTCGTTTCGAGTGATATCTCGCTCTTCTTCGAGTCGGATTAACCGCTCGAATGACTCGAGTGAAAGATTTAACTCGAACATCAATTGAATCGTTTCACTCGATTCAAGTGACATCTCGTTCTTCTTCGAGTCAGAATTCACTCGAAGAAGATGAGGGGTTTCACTTTTTCTTGGAGTCATATTTCACTCGAATTGAGTGACATTTCACTCGAGAAAATTTAGAGAGCGGGTGGACTATAGTACATTCTGAATTTTTGACTTTAACAATGGTAATTCCAAAATCAAAAAAATTAATTTCAAATTGTTGATCTTTCGTTCGAAATTCGAACGGCTTGAAAAGCTGTTTCCATCGAGTATGGAAAAAATATGCCGACGTCTTAACACTCTTTCTCCTACTTTAATCGAAATATATATATATATGTATATAAAAATCGCACCCCTATTTTTTCAGGGCGCAAAATTAAGTAACCATGCTCATAGGTAACAATTATAATATATTTATGGCTAAATCTGTCACATAATTTACTTTGTTACTCGTCCCGTCAAATCCATATATTAATTATTATTGTAAAAATTATTATCACCTTGAAGTATATTTTAAAGTTTAAAGATTTGCCTAAATCCTTAAGGAAAAGCATTTTTTATAATAATTTGATTTTTAAATTTGTAGTTATCACAAACGATTTCTCCGTGCAGAGTTTGGAAAAGTGTCATTATTTTTCATCATTAAGAATCTCTCTTCCCAAATCTCAATTTTCTTGATACTTTAAATGTGATTAAGATTTCCTGCATTTGTTAATCCAATGGGATAAAATTTATGGGGAATAAAAAGCAGCTTGTGTTTTCTTATTTATTTTACATGGAAAAAAAGTGAATACTTAAAATGAATTAACTTACTTAAATTTTAATAAAAGTCTAACGCTCACCGAGAGAATGTTTTTGCACAAGCAGAAAAAAGGGTCATGTCAAAAATCAAACTTATTAAAAATGTAAAATGACGGCTATCATCATTTCTGAAAAAAAGAACGAAATATGTTGGCATTTTCAACTAAATCTACTCAAAAATTGATCAGAAGAGCATTCATTTCTTTAAAAAAGTCCACCTATTGATATGAATAAACCAGAGTTGTGTAAAACTAGACATTCTAAAAAATGAGAAAAATGACTGCCAAATTATTAAAAAGATTGTTTTTTCACGCATTTTAGTTCAGACTTTTTCGACTTTGTGACAGAATTAAACAATCAGGAAATCAAGTTGAGAAATTAAATAAATACTATTTTTACAAAGAGAAAATAGCGTCTTATACAATTGTTACAAATAAGCTTTTTTACCATTTTTCTTGCATTTTAAGGACATTTTGGTAATTTAGCAAAGTTTTATTCAGACAGAAGACATTACAGCAGAAATCTTAAAATAAGGGTAAACTCACCTACTGAGCCTCTAGCTGAGTTTCCCAAATAAATCTTTGAGTTGGCACGGTGAGTTTACCCCCGACTCAGTTACCCTGCTGTCTGTTACCCCACTTAGCCCATTGCATGTAACGGCTCGTTACTCAAGTCTTTTCAATGAGCGTATTCCTACTAGATACACTTGATTTC